>SZWC01007191.1:91506-101777 GCA_023375785.1 Penium margaritaceum | reverse complement strand
ACCCCCCCCCCCCCCCCCCCCCCCTTCCCCCACTCTACCAGTGTCATGCATGTTTGTTGCGCATGCACTCACGAATTGTGTTGTGCAGAGACAAGTGTGGGTGGCCGTGCAAAGGCCCACAAGCGGCATCACATCCACAGCGTCAAGCAACACACAGGCCGGATCCCAATAGCAGCAGCACATGTGCACGTGAGGTTCATGTATCTCGTGCCCTTGAACACTTCCCCCTCCACCTCCCCCCTCCCGTTTCGT
This sequence comes from Penium margaritaceum, assembly GCA_023375785.1. NCBI lineage: Eukaryota > Viridiplantae > Streptophyta > Zygnematophyceae > Desmidiales > Peniaceae > Penium > Penium margaritaceum. The sequence continues at coordinate 101,525 of SZWC01007191.1, read as the reverse complement.
CTCCTGCTTGAGGCTCAAGTTCTAACATCGTCTCGATGTGAAGCTCTCCTTTGGCTTCCATGTTTCCAAGTGTGGATCTGCAACTGTTGCAAAGCAGTAATCTCCAATTTCGTGTGTTGGCAATGAAGAAAGCAACTCGGAAGTGATTCTAGCATGAAGCTTGGACATGTAGAACCATGAAGCTTGGCTCTTCTTGAATTCTGGCACACGTAGCTCATCTGTGCACCACATCATGGGCTGTCAAAGGGGGGGCCTCCTTAGGCTTCTTAAGGGAGGAGGATGCCTTTTTGGAGAGGGGGTTTTTTTTTTGTGCAAGTGCCTGATTTTGCGATCAATCAATAGGGGCCTACTAGTACTTTCATTTAAAGCAGCAACTCCATGACCTCTCAATACGGTTCACCTGGCTTTGACCTTGAGTGGGTCTCTGTCACTTGTGGAAAGGTGTGGGAATGTTGAACAACAACATTAGGTCTGTTTTGATTCTGTTGCTGTTCGAACATCCTCTCCATCATTTCTTGCGCTAGAATACATTATCACTTGATTGTCATGTTGTGGAAGATGCCTTGACATCCCAATTTCAAGGTGACGCATCTCCACCCTTGTGCTCACACGGGTGGAGATTGCTACTCAATCTAGAGTACTTTAAAGATACAAAGCTTTCTCTTCTGCACTAAAGGACTTCAAATGTGTGAGTGTAGCTCCCTCATACCTCTTTGGATAGCTTTCATGAGAAAGATGCATGTTCAAAGTCTTCAACTTCATCATGCATAAAAACTTTTCTGCATAGAGTGAGGTTGAAGATGTCTTCAACTTGAGTATTGAGGAAAAAATTTCTTTCGCTTGGTCTAGGGTATTCGTTATCAATGTTCATGGAGAGACGTGCATAAAAAGTTTCAGGAGAATAAAATTTATATTTTTCAATAATAATAATCACGTATTATCTATACCGTTTCCCGCCTTGATGACCTGAAGTTTCGTGCGTCGTTGATTGTCTCCATGTTGTCGTACTTTCTTGTATCTTGGATCGGGTTTGCAGCAGTAGGAACCGCGCCTTCTAGCCGTGGGACGATAGTTTCTGGAGGCTCAGTTGCAGCCTCCCAAGAGGAAACAATTCTACGCGTCGTCGAATGGACGATCTAATGCTTCGCGGGAAGGTAGCTACCGATACACGAGGTTGTGCGCTTTCCCGTGAGTGGTCCATTTTTCCATGTCACCTCGAGCGTGTGCCAATGGTGGACTTGTCAGTGTAGTCGCGGATATTTCTCTATCTAACGAACGGTCGTGTTCACGTGGTTTCGGCCAGCCGTGTTTCTAGGTAGGTGGGCACGAGTCGATCCGTGCACACCCATGACTTCCTCCGCGATGGCCCCCCTTTGCGCTCCTGTTGGCACAAATCGCTCCGTTATTTCCGGCCATTCGTTCCCTGATTCGAGTCGCAGGTGGTTGTGTGCCCACCACGGAGCAGATGGCAAAGTCGACTATCATCGATGCCCTGACTTCTCATGCCATGCTATGTCTTGCCAATTGTAATGTGGGTTCGATCCTTGAAACGGGGAAAGAGTCGGCTACAGACCACGACGAGTTGCCGCGAACCTGTGGCTTCGGACATAAGTGCATTCATCGAGTGAGGATGTCCACGTGCGGAGGTGTTGGCTTCATCGGGCGGAGTCCCTCCGCTGAGCTGTTGACGACCGTCAGCAGAGAGGACGACGCTGGCAACAGCGCCGCCACCTCCCTCGCCCCGCACCTCCCACGCTTTGGCTACACCATATCCGCATCGGCGGCGGGCCGTCGGGCCAAGGCTGATGTGTCGCGTGCGTGGCCTCGCGCGTTTTGTGGACCAGTGGTCCTGGAAGCGCTGGCGCTGAGACATCAAGCCGAGCCGCTTGTTGACCTGATATTCTCACCGAGACGAGCTTACCGTCGTCATGGGGTTTGCATGACGACGTTCGACGGCATCCTCCACAAACCACAATGATGGGCAGGAAAACATCGGTGTCATACATTGCCAGGCAAACCGGTCACAAACTCTCCATGCAAACCCTCGCAAAAATCACAGAGTTCTACTTGCAAACGGCTCAACAAACGACAACATAGGACGGTTTGAGCGTGAGCAACAGACGGTTCGGCATGCCTCGTCAGCCTCGTCGGCAGCGCACGCCAGTATCGTCGTCCAACCAAGCCGGCAGGCCAGCATCCCATTGCCGCTGCGGCTCCAACGCTGTAGCTTCCGAGAGCAGGACGCGTCGGCGGCAGCTGAACGATTCGCAGCGGCGCGTCACATCCCAAACACCTTTCAAAACCAGAGTTCCTTTGTGAATATGCAATCATTCGCTGCTCCTCACACTGCCGAGGTCGTTGCGCACGCCTTCTCGCTCACTCCATACGTTGCAGGGATTCTCTTGCACACCAACTCGTTGGACTCCTACCGTCTTCCACCTCAACTCCAGATTCCGTTGTGCGGACTGTTGTCACCGGCAGCATCTTCACTCCCTCGAGCTTTGACGTTGCGAGATCCCAGTTGAGAAAACCTCGACCTTGCCCCTCTTCGCTTCTTGCAATGGCGCAGAACCCCGGAATCGTCGCTATTCTCTCCTCGAAAGTGGCCCCTTACCCTGCCGCGCAGGGAAGCTCACCCCCTCGCCCTTCGTCTCCGGTCTCTGGCCAGGCAGTCCTCGGTGCTGCGGGGGCATACCCCCGCCGCCCGCCTCTGATGGTTCAATTCAGCGACGAGGCAGCCATGTCGTTTTCCTCCGACACGTTCGTGCGCGGGCAGGCCCGACACTTCGCCTCCTCTGACGACATCTTCTGCATGTTCCTCGGCACGCTCCACAACCTCACCCAGGTCCGCCGCAGGTACGGCGTCGCCTCGCGCCACTCGAGCACGTCCGAGGCGGCCGTTGTCATCGAGGTGTACAAGGCGCTCCGCGACCGCGCTCCTTTCCCGGCCAGCCAGGCGATGTCGGAATTTGAGGGCCCGTTTGCGTTCGTCCTGTACGACAACCGCGATAAGACGGCGATGGTTGCCGTCGACTCGCAAGGCTACGTGCCGCTGTTTTGGGGCACGGCGGCAGACGGCTCGGCCGTCGTGTCGGATGACGTGGACGTCGTGCGCGGCGCCTGCGGCTCGTCTTTCGCACCCTTTCCGCAAGGTGAGAATCTGCGCAACTGAGTTTCGTGTCATCTGCAAAGCTCTAACGGCTAGCTAGCTTCCTCGAACAAGCCAGTCTGCGTGATGTTGTTTTCCGCTGGTCGCGTTCTAGTGGGTGGTAGTCGTTAAACCAAGTCTCATGTCATCGGACAAAGTGGCAGTTTTCACAGGATGCAGGAGAGGGCCATGTGCGAAAGCTTTCCACGAGTTGACTGGGCCAGAAAAGTGTATGGATGCAGAGCAGAATGATATGAGTGACAACAATTGGCCCTCAGAGGACTCAATTTCTTTCTGTTCCTCCTTTCTCCTTCTCCCTCTATCCCTGCAGGCTGCTTCTTCACCACCGCCTCTGGCCTTCACAGCTACGAGCACCCTGACAGGGCGCTGCGGCCCGTGCCGCATGTGGACGCGCAGACTGGGGCACTCTGCGGCATGGCGTTCGTCGTCGACCACACCTGCCTGGCCGAGGCGCACAGTCTCGGCAGCGGCGCGTACAGCAGCGGCAGCCTTGGCACCCCACGCGGTGGTGGATTCTTTCTTGTCGGCAGCCACCAGGACCTTCCTGCCTTGTGATTGGTCATGGTGGTGCAACTTCCATGTAGGGGACCGGAACTGTCTAATGTGACAAGTCATGGTGGTGCTACTTGATGTGGACCTTCCGTTACAATTCCGAGGTGTGGGTAGGACTGTAGGCAGCTGCGTCAGCGACCGCAACCACTGGTGGCGATGCAGCAGAGAATACTTTAGCCAAAGCCAAGCCCCTTGACGTCAGCAGTCTGACGTCTCTGCCGACTTTCTTCAGACGCAACCCCCTCCCGCTCCCCATCACCCAACCAGCTCTACCCTCTTCAACGAGGACGAGGGGCTGTGGTTTCAGCCGTCTTCATCCCTTCGTCCTCATTCATTGTCCTTTGTGTACAGCCGCAACGCCCTTGTGAATATTCTACCCTGAACAAGCAAGTGTGCTCAAAAGCCATGGGAGTACGATCTGTTTGTGAGCATTCTTGGGGAGTGTTGCTGTGCTGGTACACACGTACACACACAGTATGCATGAGGGACAATCAATGCACAGTGCACCTCTGGCAGCTGTCGGCAATTTTGATGCTCTAGCTGATAACTCCAGAGCCAATTTTGATGCTCGGTTGTCAAATTTTGCACATGGTTTTGTGCTTCGCCTTTGCCAAAACAATTCCATCTTCATCTTACCTTGATTCTCTCTTCCATTGTGAGTCTACCGCTGCTTGAAGTAGCATGCACACTCAAAAAGTCATTTTCCCCACTTCATGATTCCGAATAAATCCTTTCCTTGCTGCAGGAAAGAAACTTGTTCACTGTCGCACGAGCCAGAAACTCAGTGCAGCTCGTTTTGGCCCATCCGAATACATTCATGGTGCAGCATGTTTCTAACTCAGCACACACTCGGCACTCCTGGCAGCATGTTTCTGGCTTGTATCCAATGGCATTGCATGATAAGAACCATCGACCACTGTTCTCCTAGCATTGCAGCAAATGGTCTTGAATGGGAGAGGGTTGCACTCATACATGAAATGACCACTTGATTTGGGATGTCATGCTCCTGCTGGAACACCCATGTCTCGCGTTTGAACCAACCGCAAGACGTGGGTGAGTGGATAATTCGGCAGATGTGAATTGCATGTTGGGCCACCACCATTGTGTTGATCTCAAATTGCCATGCCAGTATTGCAGTGCTCATCCGCAGAAATTCTAGCTGTCAATGAAGTTGTGCAAGATATGAGGAGAGAAGAGAGATGGAGACACTTCCAGTGCATTGACTGATCGCATGCTAGTGCCGTGACTAAATCACAGCGTCACTCAATGTGCATTCAATAGCTAATATACCATGTAGCCGTCTCTACAAGTGCATTGCCTCCACTACTGCCCTCTGAAAGGCAGTCATCCGTGAGAAGGCTCTAGGAAGCTTCCTACCCTTGCTGTCACTGTCTTGGCAACATTATTCGGTCAGTTGTCGCACTAGCGTGCGATGAAGGTGCAAGAGCCATCAAGGGTTGGGCTGGAGAGACGCGCAAACTCTTACAAACTTCGATAGATTTAGCATACATAGAGAAGAATGACAAGCACACAACGAAAATGCCTTTTTCGAACTGCACAGCGGGTTACCCATGGTTAGTTTGTCCTTGAACCGTGCCTGCAACCACTGCTTTGCCTGTAACTCTTCGTATAGGTATCCGAATGCAGAACCATCTGAACCTACGCATGCAGAGCCTTTAGCCAGAAGCAAAGATTGCACACATACACGGGCCTCGCAATCCTCGATGGAGGTACAATGCAAAACCTACAAATTGGGCCCGGATGTCAGTCTACCTAGAAAATCGTGGAGGGTAGAAAAAATGCAGAAGGTCCCAGCAAGCATCCCAGACATAGTGGCAGCTATTTGACCACAGCTTGTGGGTGGGCCACCAACCGACGGTGGCTCTGCACAAGCACGGACATGGTTGAGTGGTCAAAGGAAGCTACACAAACAAACGGGGACAGCTCACATCACAACACTCCCCAATAACTTGATGGTAGGCATATCCACACACGTGCAGCACTGAGAAGGTGTGCAATGAGGTTCTCTACAATCCATTGGTACACACCCGACTTTGAGCTGCCCTCAAACAAGGGACGAAGCCCAACGAAACAAATGTCCACCATGAAGTTGTGCACCCTAATGTTTGTCAGGAAGTCAGCCCTTTGCATGCCCGTGCTGACCTAGATGACGGAGACTAGCTGTCGCTCCATCAAATCACAAAGAAAGTGTTGAGAAGATTCCAGGAAGCTTCCTAGCCTTTCTGCTTGCTAGCCTGACAGCACGGGTCTGGCTGGTTGACACACAGGTCATGCAAGGGACAGCAAGGGTAGGGAGAGACACGCGCACTTGTATCTCAAGCTTCAACTGAAGTAAATGCAGAGAGATAACAAATGACAGGTCCACAGCATAAATAGCCGCCGTGGCTCACGGCGAGTGGTGCACACGGCGGTGCCTGTCAAACCTGAACCAGCCCAAAACCACTGTTTTGGCCATAATTCTGCGCACAAGCGTCCAAACGGAGCGCCGTCTGATCCTACGGATGCACAACAAAAAGACAGACACAACGACTGGTCACACGCCTACGTCCGGGAACAGCCGGAGAGTGTAAGAAAACAAACATGTAAATCAGCCTGGCAGGGCTGTCCACCGAGAAAATCATGAAGACCTCCAAACGTAGTCCGTGGGCTATGGGAGCCCTCTGGTACACTGGGTAGGCTGCCAGGCTGCCTCCAGCGGGTGGAGCATCACCTCAGGGAACTCTGTCTCCAGCTGGGTCCGCCGCAAGGATCTGCACGAGCATGGACACGGCCGAGTGGTCATAACCAACTGTACAACTGTGTATGACTGACAACATCACAACAAGTGTCTGCTCAGCATAATGTACTTTGAGCGGGCATGAAACCCATCGGAGTTTTGAGCAATAGCAAGAGCACTCTTGTTATCATAGGGTTGAACAATGGAAGCCATAGACTAACGCAACACACAAAACTGATCCTGAAACCACACCACCTCCGTTGGTTTATGTGCCACAGACACGTTGTGACCTCTGGCCTCGCTGCACACCCACTGCACTGACGCAGGTGACTGATGCTGGAGGGACATCTGTTGGTTTTTTCGCATCTCTCATTGTGCTCTGTTGTGTCCTCCCGGCTTGTGTACATCGGCGTGCAGATGACTGACGGCGAGACTCGACGCTGATGGAGTGTCGACCGGTGGAGCCGACGCGCGCTGAGGTCTTCTCGCTGTTCGCTGGAGCCTCCTCTCTCCGACGACGCGCTCAGCTCCATCGGCAGGCCTCCTCGGCGGTCGTGCTGCCGGCGGTCATTGACACCGCAGTTACTGCTGGCATGCGTCCAGCGCGTCCCATCGCGTCTGCATCGTCATGCACTGCCTAGGGTCCCAGTTGCATGTTGCATGGCCCTGTTTGGCAGCATAAACCATTGTGGGCACTATCTGGGTTTAGGCTGCCATAACTCCTCTTTACTATTTTTCTAGCAGATTCTGACTGCACGGCTGCGTTCGCAGCGTCAGTATTATGGTATGGTCAAGTTTTCAGGCAAAACGGACGATGCCCGGGTTTTGGGCTGTCGGTTGCCTGGCAGGCCTCACCGAGAAAACCTGCCAGCCTGAACTGAGCTATTTTCTGATTGGCTGATGAACTGAGTAACAAGCTCTACAGAGCTGGGGGGGGGCCTAGAACTTGGAGGGGTCTCCCATTGTTGTTCATTCTTCATTCCTAATCAGTCATTATCAGTTTTCAGCTGCTTTCTGGCGCTAACTCTGGCGCGCGCGTTTCTGAGTAACAAAATCCAGAGCTTCCAGACTTAGACTCTAGAGCAGCAGACTGAGGGGGCAGCTGACTTAAGCAACGAGCGTGGAAGCCCGCACGCTGCATCAACAACGCTGCTGCCCCAACCTGCTGCATAGTTTCTTTCTTGGTATCAGAGCCAGAGCGTAGCAGCAGCAGCAGAAGACTGGCGAACAGGTGCCAGACAACGCCGGCGGACCTCCCATACGCGCTAGTGCAGGGGAAATGCTGCCGGATTTTTTCCGACAGCATTGACCCTCCTGGTGGCGGCATCAGAATTTTTCCCACTGCCACTGGGCCAGGGGAAATGCTGCTGAAATTTTTCGGCAGCACTGACCCCCACGCGTGACGCGAGGAGGTGAGCGGCAGGCGGCATCTGACGTCTGTGGGTGATGACGCACGCGGCAACGTCACCCAGGTGCAGTGACTGGCACCACCAGCAGCAGCAGGCAGAAGCAGCAGCTCGCAGCAGCCCGCAGCAGCAGCAGCTCGCAGCAGCAGCAGCAGCAGCTCGCAGCAACAGCAGCAGCAGCCCGTAGCAGCAGCAGCTTGCAGCAACAACAGCAGCAGCATGCAGCAGCAGCAGCGGCGTGCAGCAGCAGCAGCAGCCCGCAGCAGCAGCCGGCTGCAGCAGCTCGCAGCAGCAGCAGGCAGCAGCCACAGCATGCAGCAGATGCAGCAGCGTGCAGCAGCAGCAGCAGTAGCAGCGAGCAGCAGCTGCCAGCCGCGGCTGCTGCTGCCCGCTGCTTGCAGCGAGCGAGCAGCGAGCAGCGAGCAGCAGCTCGCTGCTGCCAGCGAGCAGCAGCTCGCTGCTGCTAGGCGAGCAACAGCCCGCTGCTCGCAGCAGGCAGCGGGCTGCTGCCCGCTGTTGACAAGAAAAAAAAAAACAAAAAGAGAAAGCAAAAAAAATCCCCCAGCCCCGTAACCCGCTGCAGCAGCCTGCAGCTGCAGCGAGCAGTTGCTACAGCACGCAGCAGCTGCAGCAGCGCTCAGCTGCAGCAGCGAGCTGCAGCAGCTCGCTGCTGTAGCAGCAGCAGTCACAGCAGCTGCTGCAGCTCGCAGCACGAGCAGCAGCAGCTGCAGCAGTAGCAGCAGCAGCAGTAGCAACAGCGGCAGCAGCAGCAGCAGCAGCAAACAGCTGCAGCAGCAGCAGCAGCAGCAGCAGCAGCAGCAGCAACAGCAGCAGCAACCGCAGCAGCAGCAGCAGCGGTAGCAGCAGCAGCAGCAGCGGGAGAAACCGGAGCAGCAGCAACAGCAGCAGCAGCAGCAACAAGAGCATCAGCACCAACAACAGCAGCGGCGGCCCCAACACTTGCCGCTGCTGACGTCAGCACCCCTCTGCTGACTTTACTGCTGACGTCATCAACAGACAAGAGAAAAAAAAAACAAAAGGAGGGGGTGCCGGGGGAGAAAACAGTGGCACTGCACACACGCAGTTCCCACTGCTGACGTCAGCCATCCTCGGCTGACGTCACTGCTGATATCAGTAGCACAGAAGAAAAGAAGAAAAAAAGAAAAAAAAACACAAAAGGAGACGAGAGGCATCTTTCACCACCATGACTAACAACCCCTTTGACGCGGGGTCCTCCTCCGTTGGGGGAGGGACCCCTAGCCCCCCTTTTGTGCAGCAGCTACAGCAGCTGCAGCAGCAGCAGCAGCAGCCGCAGCAGCAGCAGCAGCCGCAGCAGCAGCAGCAGCAGCAGCAGCAACAGCAGCAACAGCAGCAGCAGCCGCAGCAGCAGCAGCAGCAGCAGCAGCGGCAGCAGCCGCAGCAGCAGCAGCAGCAGCAGCAGCAGCAGCAACAGCAGCAGCAGCAGCAGCAGTTGCCCTCTGGCATTGGCAGTGGCATCCCTGACCCACTCGCCGCTCTTCAGCTGTAGCTCGCCGCCTTGATGCAGAGGCAGCAGCAGCAGCAGCAGCAGCAGCAGCAACTGCAGTAGCAGATGTCCTCTGGCATCGGCGGCGGCGTCCCTGACCCCCTCGCCGCTCTTCAGTTACAGCTCACCGCCTTGACGCAGCAGCTTGCGGCGCTGCAGCCATCAGCTTCCCACACTGCTACCGGTGCGCTGCCACCCTTCATCCCTCGAGGGCACGCCAGCCCAGCTGTGTCCGCTGCCACGCACTACCTAGCGCAGCAGCAAACTCAGCGCCAGCGGTAGACGGTGACCTCCGTCCTTGGCCCCACTCTGGGCGCCGGCCGCAGGCAGAAGGACTTTGAGACACCGCCGCCGCCGCTTAAGGCTGGCGAGCAGTTCCGGAGCTGGGAGCTCAGCTTCCGCATCTGGGTGCAAGGGGAGGGCCTATGGGTGTACTACACCCATCCCTATGACTCCACCCAGGCTGACCAGCTGTATGACGCTGGTCGCGCCGTCCGTGCCCTCGTCCCAGTCGCCCCTCCGGCTTCCCGCCTGGCACTGGAGCCCTTCCTCGGCGACTTCACCACTGGCGCCACACCGGACCCTGCATCCGCATGGCACATCCTCACTCGGCCTCATCGTCTGTCCAGC
>SZWC01007191.1:71333-91138 GCA_023375785.1 Penium margaritaceum | reverse complement strand
CAGTTCCGGAGCTGGGAGCTCAGCTTCCGCATCTGGGCGCAAGGGGAGGGCCTATGGGTGTACTACACCCATCCCTATGACTCCACCCAGGCTGACCAGCTGTATGACGCTGGTCGCGCCGTCCGTGCCCTCGTCCCAGTCGCCCCTCCGGCTTCCCGCCTGGCACTGGAGCCCTTCCTCGGCGACTTCACCACTGGCGCCACACCGGACCCTACATCCGCATGGCACATCCTCACTCGGCCTCATCGTCTGTCCAGCGACGCTGAGATCAGCAGTCTGCTCCGAGAGTTCAACTCCCTGCGCATGGGGGAGACCGAGACGGTCACTGCCTACTGGCAGCGGGCGGAGGACATCCTGCGTCGTCTCGGTACAGCTGCTCCACCACCGCTGTCCGCGCTCCTCACCATCAAGCGCGGCGCCACCAGCGCGTACGCGGACGTCTTCATTCACTACCCCCAGGACGTCCTCTCCACCATGGCGACCAGGGCACCCTCATGCCCTGGGCATACGAGCTCTTCCTCCGCATTGAGGAAGCTCGCCTGGAGTCAGAAATCCATCGCACGGAGGCTCTCGCCTCCGTGGCCATCGCCTCTCCCGCCACAGCCACATCCGCCAGCTCCTCCGCCAGCTCCTCCGCCAGTGCTTCGCCGACGGCGAAGAAGAAGCGTCCGAGCAAGAAGGGTAAGGGTCAGCAGCAGCAGCAGCAGCAGCCGTCGACCGGGTCTGGCAGTGGTGGCTCTGCCTGCCACAACTGTGGCCAGCCTGGGCATGGGTGGTACACGTGCCCGCTGCCGACGGATGAGGCGCGCATCATCGCCACCATGCGTCGGCAGCGGGAGCGCCGTCTCGCCTCTGCCTCCGTTGCTGTCGCCAATTCTGACGCCTCGACCTCGTCCAGCGGCTCCACCACCCCGGTCGCCTCGCCAGTCCCGCAGACACCGACTCCGCAGTCGTCGGCGCCCCCGTTCCCTTCGGCGATTCTGTCCTCCTCCTACCCGGGCTCCGGCGCCGTCACACCGCACTCCGTCTCCGCTCCCGGGCCCTCCTCCCGTGAGCGTCAGCTGGAGCAGTTTATCGCGCTCCAACTCGGCCTGCCTCGCCCTCCTCCCAAGGGAAGTGTGAGTTGTGTCACCTCCTGCTCTCCTACCCAGCCCTGCATGACTGAGACTGAGCTGCGGTCTTGTCCCATTTCCTCGTCTGTCTCGTCGTCGCCTGTGGCCTCCTCCGCCTCTCTTCTTGATGATGTTGCCTGGCTTGACGATTGGCAGTCCCGTTTCGCGCCTCCATCCACCGCGTCCGCGTCCCTCACCTGCTGCCACGTGACCGTTAGCGATCTAGCGACCCCGGTCCAGGACCCTGCTGAAACCTGGATCATCGACTCCGGGGCCACGCATCACATGACGGCCTCTCGTGAGGCCTTCAGTATGCTCGGTCCTGTCGGCGATGTCTCCGGTGTCCGGACGGGCTCTGGACAGGTGTTGCCTGTCCGTGGTGTTGGCACTGTGTCGTTGCGTCCGTCTGGTCTTGTCGTTCTGCACGCCACCGCCCGTGGCAACCTATGGCATGTTCCTCGTCTATCCTCTTCTTCTCCCGTCTCCTCCTCGTCGGCCGCCACAGGCCATGTGCTCGTCACCAGTACGCTTTCTCCTCAGCACACCCGCCTCTTGCACCGCCGCCTCTACCACATCCACTTTGTCGCTGTGGACAGCATGCTTCGTACCCAGCCTGCCTCGGGCCTTGACCCGGAGACCTTCCCTCTCCCGTGTCCCATTGAGTGTATTGACTGTGCTCAGGGGAAGATGCACCGGTCCACGTATCCTTTGTCTGCCTCCCGTGCATCTGCCCCTCTCGACCTTGTCCATTCGGATGTCATGGGCCCTCTCCCCACCGAGTCGGTCGGCGAGCATGGTCGCTATGTCCTCACCCTCACGGACGACTACTCTCGCTATCGCTGGGTCTTCTGCCTTAGGCAGAAGAGCGATGTCGCCCACGCCATCCAGGACTGGCTTGTCCTTGCGGAGCGTGTGTGTGGCCGCTTCACAACGATCGCGGTGGCGAGTACATGGGTGAGGCCACGACTTTCCTCGCCTCCCGTGGGATCCACCACGAGACATCCGCGCCCTATACCCCCGCCCAGAACGCTGTCTCCGAGCGGTGGAACCGGACCATGGCCAACGCCGTCCGCACCATGCGTGTCGAGTCCGGTCTCTCCGAGGGCTTCTACTTTGAAGCCATGGCCTACATGACCTGGGTCTGGAACCGGATTCCCCACGGTCCCCTTTTCCGTCAGTCCACGCCGTACCAGCATTGGTGCGGTCAGCGCGCTGACCTCCGCCCCGGTCGCGTCTGGGGTTGTGTCGCCATCGTCTGGTTGCCCGCCCCGCAGCAGGGCGGCAAGCTCGCCCCCCGCGGCCGTCCCTGCACCTTCCTCGTTGTCTCTCGCTAGTCCAAGGCCTGGCGCTTCTGGGACCCCTCCCGACACTGCATTGTCGAGTCCCGGGATGCCCTCTTCTTCGAGGACCTGTTTCCTCGCAACCTCATTCGCTCCGGCTCGTCTGTGTCTATCCCGTCGCGTGGGGGAGTGGTGAGTCCGTCCTCCATCCTACCGCGTCCGGGTGACACATTCTTCGGTCCCTCCGGGCCGGCTGCCCCAGCCGCGTCCGCTGGTCCCTCCGGGCCAGCTTCCCCGGCCGCGTCCGCTGGTCCCTCTGGGTCCGCTGGTCCGTCCGGGCCAGCCTCCCCAGTCGCGTCCGCTGGTCCCTCCGCGCCAGCTGCCCCAGTCGCGTCCGCTGGTCCCTCCGGGCCAGTTGCCCCAGTCCCGTCCGCTGGTCCCTCCGGGCCAGCTGCCCCAGTCGCGTCCGCTGGTCCCTCCGGGCCAACTGCCCCAGCCGCGTCCGCTGGTCCCTCCGGGCCAGCTGCCCCAGTCGCGTCCGCTGGTCCCTCCGGGACAGTTGCCCCAGCCGCGTCCGCTGGTCCCTCTGGGCCAGCTGCCCCAGTCGCATCCGCCGTTCCCTCCGGGCCAGCTGCCCCAGTCGCGTCTGCTGGTCCCTATGGGCCGGCAGCCCCCGTCGTGTCCGCTGATCTCTCCGAGTCGACAGCCCCTGTCGCCTCCACTGGCCCATCAGCGTCGTCGCATGCCTTGCCACGCTACACACGTGGCCCCGGCGGCAGCCTCCGACCCAGGCCGTCGGTGAGCGTGCAGACCGTCGCACCGCGCTCGGTAGCGCCTCGACCCCCCGTGGCTCCACGTGCCTCCTCCACTCCCACGGTCGTGAGTGGGGACCCTGGCACCAAGGCCCTGGGCCTGACCACGTCGGCCATTATTGCAGACTTGCACCCGGGCTCCGCATTGGGCTACGCCATGCTCCATCACGAGCATCGGCACGCTGTCGTGGCTGCCCTGGCGCGCATCCCACCTGGGGCGCGAGAGGCACATGCTCTCTCAGTCCGCTCCACAGCACGCCCGGAGGATCCAGCCACCTTGCGCGAGGCACGAGCCTCTCCTGAGGCCGCACACTGGGACGCTGCCTGCGCCGATGAGCTCGCCGCTATCCAACAGCACCACGTGTATGACCTCGTCGACCTTCCTCCAGGCCGAAAGGCCATCGGTGCCAAGTGGGTCTTACAGCGCAAGTGGAAACCCGACGGGTCCTTGGACAAGTACAAGGCCCGCCTCACTGCAAAGGGGTTTGCCCAGGTCCCTGGGGTCGACTATGACCAGATCTTTGCCCCAGTTGGCCGGTTCTCCACCAGCCGGGCGCTCTTCAGCCTAGTCGCCCAGTACGGGTGGGAGCTGCATCAGATGGATGTGAGCAACGCTTTTCTCCATGGTTCACTGGAGGGTGAGGAGCTTTACATGGTGCAGCCACCAGGCTTCGACGATGGCACCGGGAGAGTGTGGCGACTGCGTAAGGCCCTCTATGGCCTGAAGCAGTCGCCTCGGTGCTGGAACTAGGAGATCAGCAGCACGCTCCTTCGTGGTGGGCTCCAGCGCAGCACCGCGGACCCTGCACTATTTGTCAGTCCGCGAGGCCAGACCTTCACTGCTGTTCTGGTGTACGTCGACAACCTCCTCATTGCGTCGCCAGACACGGCCGCCATCCAGCGTGTCAAGGACCTGCTACACGCCACCTACCAGATGAAGGATCTCGGGTCTGCCCGAGTCTTCCTGGGCATGGAGCTCGAGCATGATCGCTCCCAGGGCATCCTCCACGTCCATCAGGCTGCTTATGTGCAGACTCTGTCCACTCGCTTCGCCGAGGACCTCCCACTCGTGCCGAGCGCATCCTCACCCATGTCGCCCGATGGCCAGGTGAAGCTGAAGAGTCCTGACCCAGCAGTTGTGGGGGAGCCAGTTGACGTGACCACGTACCTGCGAGTCATCGGGTCACTGATGTTCCTGGCGACGACGACGCGTCCAGACATCGCGTTTGCCATCAACCTCCTGGCCCAGTTTCCTCAGGAGCCGCGTCACCTCCACCACGAGGCCGCGATCTGAGTACTGCGCTATGTCGTCTCGACTCCTCGGCGAGGTCTCATGTTCCGCCGTCAACCGTCTGTTGTCGCAGTGGGCTACACCGATAGCGACTGGGCCGGCAGTCCTGACGGTAAGAGTCGCACAGGCTGGATCTTTCTGATTGGCGGCACGGCTGTGTCCTGGCGCAGTGGCAAGGAGGGGTGCATTGCACGCAGCACTGCTGAGGCTGAGTACGTGGCTCTTGGATCAGGCGCGTGTGAGAGTGTGTGGTTGTGTTGTCTGTTGTCCGAGTTGCGTCAGTCCGTCCCATCCATCACGTTGCATTGTGACAATGAGAGTGCCATGGCCATCGCCGACAATGACGGCGTGCATCACACACGCACAAAGCACATCAACGTTGAGTATCACTATGTGCGGTCATTGTTGCATGACGGCAGCATCAGCATCGTATGGGTTGAGACAGCACGGCAGTTGGCTGACTTCTTGACCAAGGCACTGAAGCGCGACTCGTTTAAGAAGGCTGTGAGTTCGGTCGGCGTACGTCCGTGAGTGGCTCTCTCTTTATCTCTGCCTGGGTCTCTGCATGCCCTGGGGGAGTCTGGATGTTGACCGTGTCCCTGTCTGCCCATGTGCACTACGCCTGTGAGTCATGGGGGAGTGTTGGTTTTTTCGCATCTCTCATTGTGCTCTGTTGTGTCCTCCCGGCTTGTGTACATCGGCGTGCAGATGACTGATGGCGAGACTCGACGCTGATGGAGTGTCGACCGGTGGAGCCGACGCGCGCTGAGGTCTTCTCGCTGTTCGCTGGAGCCTCCTCTCTCCGGCGACGCGCTCAGCTCCATCGGCAGGCCTCCTTGGCGGTCGTGCTGCCGGCGGTCATTGACACCGCAGTTACTGCTGGCATGCGTCCAGCGCGTCCCATCGCGTCTGCATCGTCATGCACTGCCTAGGGTCCCAGTTGCATGTTGCATGGCCCTGTTTGGCAGGATAAACCATTGTGGGCACTATCTGGGTTTAGGCTGCCATAACTCCTCTTTACTATTTTTCTAGCAGATTCTGACCGCACTGCTGCGTTCGCAGCGTCAGTATTATGGTATGGTCCAGTTTTCAGGCAAAACGGACGATGCCCGGGTTTTGGGCTGTCGGCTGCCTGGCAGGCCTCACCGAGAAAACCTGCCAGCCTGAACTGAGCTATTTTCTGATTGGCTGATGAACTGAGTAACAAGCTCTACAGAGCTGGGGGGGGGNGGGGGGGGCCTAGAACTTGGAGGGGTCTCCCATTGTTGTTCATTCTTCATTCCTAATCAGTCATTATCAGTTTTCAGCTGCTTTCTGGCGCTAACTCTGGCGCGCGCGTTTCTGAGTAACAAAATCCAGAGCTTCCAGACTTAGACTCTAGAGCAGCAGACTGAGGGGGCAGCTGACTTAAGCAACGAGCGTGGAAGCCCGCACGCTGCATCAACAACGCTGCTGCCCCAACCTGCTGCATAGTTTCTTTCTACATCGTGTTGTGCTTTGTGCCGTTCCTGAGAAGATTCACCACACCTTCCTAGCAATGCTGTTGCTGACGTGGCGGCACAGACCAGTCAGCTTTACGCACTAGCATGCAAGCGGGTGCGAGAACAGCAAGGATCAGACTAGGAGAGACAAGACAAGTCTCAGAAGCTGCATTGCAGTGAATGTGCAGAGAGAGTTGACAAATGACAGGTCCACAGCATAAACAGCCGCCGCGGCTCACAGCGGGTGGCGCACGCGGCGACACCTGTTTGTCCTGAACCGGCCCAAAACCACTGTTTTAGCCATAACTCTGCGCACAGGCGTCCAAACGGAGCGCCGTCTGATCCTGCGGATGCAAGACGATAAGACGGACACAACGACTGGTCACACGCCTATGTCCGGCAGCAGCCGGAGAGTGTAAGAAAACAAACATGCAAATCAGCCTGGCAGGGCTGTCCACCGAGTAAATGCTGAATGTCTCCAAACGCAGTCCGTAGGTCGTGGCAACCCTCTGGTACACCAGGTAGGCTACCAGGCTGCCTCCAACGGGTGGAGCACCACCTCAGGGGGCTCCGTCTCCACCTGGGTCCGCCTCAGGGATCTGCACGAGCATGGACACGGCCGAGTGGTCACAACCAACTGTACAACTGTGTATGCCTGACAGAATCACAACACTCCCCCATGACCCGATGGTACGCATGTCCATACACGTGCAGAATGCATGCCCGTGCAACACAGAGTGCTCAACAGAGACCTTGACAGTCACCCACTCTCAGACAAGGGTCGCAAACCGACGGACCGAACAGCCCTGAGAAACTTTCCACGAGCCAATGCCTTAGTCAGAAAGTCAGCGCGCTGCAAGTTTGTGCCCACCCAGACGATGGAGATCAACTGACGCTCCACCAGATCGCGCACAAAATGATACTCGACAGTGATGTGCTTCGTGTGTGCGTGGAACACACCAGAGTTCTCAGCGATCGCGAGAGCACTCTGGTTGTCGCAGCGGAGGATGATGGTCGGCACCAACTGGCCCAAGCACTGAAACAGCCGTTGCAGCCACACTGCCTCAGCGGCGCCAGCGCCCAGAGCAACACACTCAGCCTCCGAGGAGCTGCGAGCAATGCACCCCTGCTTGCCGCTGCGCCAAGACACAGCGGTGCCACCAAGCACGAACACGTAACCCGTGCGGCTGCGTCCAGCAGGACTCCACGCCCAGTCGCTGTCGGTGTAGCCATCTACCACAACCGAGCATTGTCTCCGAAAGCAAAGACCGTGATACGGTGTGGAGGCCACGTACCAGACGACTCGCAAAGCTATGTGCAGAGCGCGAGCCCGAGGGGACTGACTGAACTCTGCGAGTAGGTTGACAGCGAATGCAATGTCGGGACGCGTGGTCGTGGCCAAGTACATCAGTGAGCCAATGATGCGCAAGTACAGGGTCACGTCCACAGCCTCGCCTAGATCGCCTGGGTCTGTCACCTTCAGAGCGTCCTGCCTGTCGGGAGTGATGGGTGACAAGGCGGTGGGGACAGCGGCAAGGAGGTCAGCAAACCGCTCCCCCACCACCTGTGCGTATCGTGCCTGATGGAGGAGGAGTGTCCGTCGACGACGGTCACGCACAATCTCCATCCCGAGGAAAACAGCCGCTGGACCGAGGTCCTTCATCCGGTAGGCGGCCTGCAGGACCGCCTTGGCCTCCTTCACGGCCTCCAATGAAGGAGACGCAATCAGGAGATTGTCCACGTACACTTGAATGGCAGTGAGGTGCTCGGCTGTCCGTCGGATGAAAAGTGACGGATCGGCGTCGCTCTGGACGTATCCAGCCTGCGTGAGGGTACGAGTGATCTCTTGGTTCCAGCACCGGGGCGACTGCTTCAGACCATACAAGGCCTTGCGCAAGCGCCAGACCTTGTTGCCTTCGACCTCAAACCCAGGTGGCTGGACCATGTAGATTTCCTTCTCCAAGGTGCCATGGAGGAACGCATTGTTCACATCCATCTGGTGCAGTTCCCAATCATGATGGGCGACCACACCAAGCAGCACGCGAGCTGTGGTCATGCGACCCACAGGGGCAAAGGTGTCAGTTAAGTCCACCCCCTCAACCTGAGAGAACCCCTTGGCAATCAAGCGGGCCTTATAGCGGTCCAGTGAGCCGTCAGGCTTCACCTTCTTGCGGAAGACCCACTTGGCCTGCACGACCTTCCGTCCCTCAGGACGGTCGACCAGCTCAAAGACTACGTGCTCCCGGATGGCCCTGAGCTCGTCCTCACATGCGGCTCGCCACTGCTCAACATCATCTCCTGAAAGCGCCTCCTTTAACGTGTCTGGATCGGGGACCGCCAAAGGAGAGCTCCGGGTGGCNTCAAGCGGGCCTTATAGCGGTCCAGTGAGCCGTCAGGCTTCACCTTCTTGCGGAAGACCCACTTGGCCTGCACGACCTTCCGTCCCTCAGGACGGTCGACCAGCTCAAAGACTACGTGCTCCCGGATGGCCCTGAGCTCGTCCTCACATGCGGCTCGCCACTGCTCAACATCATCTCCTGAAAGCGCCTCCTTTAACGTGTCTGGATCGGGGACCGCCAAAGGAGAGCTCCGGGTGGCCAGGACACACGCCTCGCGGGTCGGACGGACCACGACCAGGTCAGCGGCAGCTGCTTGTGCAGCCTCGTGCTCGTCAGCGATCAGCTTGTGCCCTATGGGACAGGCTGGGTGCACCTCCGTGTAGGTGCCCTGGACACTCAGGCTGAGAGCCTTCGTGCCAGGGTCACCACTGTGCACGCTACGCGTGCGTCTTCTGGGTGGCACAACTGCAGTCGGAGGTGCACGTGAGGCCAGTGGGCGGAGACGTCCACCTGGCCCACGGGAGTAGCTAGAGTCTGAGCTGACCGATGGCTCAGGTACAGGGAGGGCAGGCGCTACGTCTGGAGACGCTGCAGGCGCGGGCGAGTCAGTCGCGGTAGGCGCTGGCGAAGCAGGCGCTGGAGGCGCGCGCGAAGCAGGCGCTGGAGGTGCGGGCGAGACAGTCGCGGCAGGCGCGGGCGAGGCGGTCGCGGCGGGTGTGGGTGAGGCAGGCGCTGTAGGTGCAGGCAAGGCAGGTGCAGCTCCCGCAGGCGAGGCAGGCACAACGGGGGCAGGCGAGCCAGGAGACGAGGCAGTCGCAGCAGGTGCGGGCGAGACAGTCGTGGCAGGCACGGGCGATGCAGCCGCGGCAGGCGCAAGTGAGGTAGGTGTAGAGACTACAGGCCCGACAACAATGATAGCCGGGTCAATGGTGACGAGCGACGGTCCCACCCCGGAGGCACCCCGGACGGACTCACCCTGTGGGGCAGACTCCCCCAGCCGACGGGAGGCCTCACAGGTGGGAACATGAGACGCTGCCTGGGTGAGAATGGCAGACAGGTCGCGGTATGACAGTGCCTCAAAGAACACCGCGTCGCGCGACTCAACAATGCGGTTTCGTCCTGCATCCCAAAAACGCCACGCTTTAGAGCGTGGGAAGATACCGAGGAAGGCAAACATCCGGGCGCGCGGAGAGACCTTGGACCCCTGTTGGTCCTCGGTGTACCAGACGCAAGCCAAGGAACCCCAGACGCGAGCAAGCCTGAGATCCGCACGGTGACCGAACCACAACTCATACGGCATGACGTGCTCCGGCAAGGGACCATGCGGGAGGCGGTTCCAGACCCACGTCATGTAGGCAAAGCCCTCGAAGGCGAAGGACTCCGGGAGACCGCACTCAGTGCGCATAGCGCGAACCGCATCCTGCATGGTGCGGTTCCAGCGCTCAGACACACCGTTCTGCTATGGCGTAGCAGGCGCCGAGAGTTGGTGACAGATACCAAGCTTGGCGAAGTGAGTGGTCAGCTCACCGAGATACTCACCACCGCGGTCAGAGCGGAAGGTGTGAAGGGAGTGACGAGACTGACGCTCAGCCATCACGAGCCACAAGCGCACGGCAAGAGCGGCATCGCTCTTGTGGCGGAGGCAGTAGACCCACCGCATGCGGGTGAAGTCATCCGTGAGGGTAAGGACATACCGACCACGGTCAGCGACAGACTCGACAGGGAGAGGTCCGAGGAGGTCCGAGTGGACAAGCTCCAGGGGACGCTGCGCGNTGTGGCGTAGCAGGCGCCGAGAGCTGGTGACAGATACCAAGCTTGGCGAAGTGAGTGGTCAGCTCACCGAGATACTCACCACCGCGGTCAGAGCGGAAGGTGTGAAGGGAGTGACGAGACTGACGCTCAGCCATCACGAGCCACAAGCGCACGGCAAGAGCGGCATCGCTCTTGTGGCGGAGGCAGTAGACCCACCGCATGCGGGTGAAGTCATCCGTGATGGTAAGGACATACCGACCACGATCAGCGACAGACTCGACAGGGAGAGGTCCGAGGAGGTCCGAGTGGACAAGCTCCAGAGGACGCTGCGTGCGACTGACGGAGGCAGGGTAAGTGCAGCGATGCATTTTACCCAGAGCGCAGAACAGACAGTCGGTCTTAGGCGGCTTCTCGAAGGAAGCCGCGTCAAGACCGAGGGCGGGCTGTGTACAGATGAGCTTGGACACAGTGTCCGTGCCCACATGACACAGGCGTCGGTGTAACAGGCGCTGGTGGTCAGGAGACAACACCCCCGTGACAAAGACGCGAGTAGGCAAGCAAGGGGAAGAGGCAAGGGCAGAGCAGCGCGCTATGCGATATAGGTCATCCACAACAGTGGCACGCAACACAACCGTGGAAGTGTCAAGTGCTGTGATCGTGGCATCATCAGAGGAGTGGTGAACAGAGAGACCCATCCTCGTGCAGGCACGGATAGAGAGCAGGCTGAGCTCGAGATCAGGCACGAAAAGCACGTCAGAGAGGTACACGGGACCAGACGGACCATCAAACCGTACGACCCCTGTCCCCTGAACAGGTAGTCACTGCCCAGAACCTGTCCGCACTGACCGAACAGACCCAACAGGACCAAGCACGACAAAGGCGGTACGGTCGCAGGTCATGTGGTGAGTGGCCCCTGNCAAGGGGAAGAGGCAGGGGCAGAGCAGCGCGCTATGCGATACAGGTCATCCACAACAGTGGCACGCAACACAACCGTGGAAGTGTCAAGTGCTGTGATCGTGGCATCATCAGAGGAGTGGTGAACAGAGAGACCCATCCTCGTGCAGGCACGGACAGAGAGTAGGCTGAGCTCGAGATCAGGTACAAAAAGCACGTCAGAGAGGTACACGGGACCAGACGGACCATCAAACCGTACGACCCCTGTCCCCTGAACAGGTAGTCACTGCCCAGAACCTGTCCGCACTGACCGAACAGACCCAACAGGACCAAGCACGACAAAGGCGGTACGGTCGCAGGTCATGTGGTGAGTGGCCCCTGAGTCAATGATCCAGTGGCCACTCGCCTCACAACCTGTGGTGGTCACGGTGCAACGAGCAACGGAGCACGCTGCCTCTGCTGGACGCTCAGCAGGTGTGGCAGGACAGCGGAACAGTGCACGACGATGTGACTCATCCAACCACTCTGTGCTGT
Organism: Penium margaritaceum; assembly: GCA_023375785.1. Classification (NCBI taxonomy): domain Eukaryota; kingdom Viridiplantae; phylum Streptophyta; class Zygnematophyceae; order Desmidiales; family Peniaceae; genus Penium; species Penium margaritaceum. The sequence goes on along the minus strand of SZWC01007191.1, from coordinate 79,643 downwards.
CAGACTCATCCTCACCAGGCGATGCAGCCCCCCCACAAGCATGACCACATGCAACAAACACAGATGGACAGTCAGTCTGTGGACCACTCGGCTGTGACAGCACACTCGCACCTCCCTGAGAGCGAAGTGCCAGCAGTCGACGTAGCTCTGCGATGGTCTGGTCCCTCGGGTCCGGGGTGGTGCTCCCCCCGGATGGCGGCGGGCCTGTCGCCGGTGCTACACCCGAGGTCGCCGCGGCACGGGCTGCTGCTCCAGTGCGGATCCGCTCCTCGTGGGTTGCCTGAAGACCGCGGGTGATCCTCGCCCAGTCCAGCTCCTGCTTACACTCAGTGTAGCGATGAGGTCCGCCGCAGTTGTGGCAGCGGACAGGCCATCCGGTGCCACCAGAAGGCTGCTGCGATCCCTTCTTCTTTTCCCCTTTCTTCCCCTTCACAACTGCTGCAGTGGCTGTCGGAGCAACAGGGGCGGAGGTTGGAGAGGGAAAGGTGGAGCTAGTGGGGGCGAAGGCCGACGACGGTGTGGAAGGCGTAGAGGGCGTCGCTCCCACTGCTGCTGCGACCATAGCGCCCTGCCGATGCGCGCGGGCTGCCTCGTCGGCCGTCGCGACCTGGATGAAGTACCGCTGCGCCCAGGGCAGTAGCTGCAAGGTGTCTGACATGGATGCAAGGACATCCTGGTCGAGGCGGGAGAAGGTGTCTGTGAGCTCAGGGCGCACTCCCAGCATGATGGTGTCCAGTGCCCAGAGCTGAGAGCCGCCTCCGGTGCCCAGGCGAGTGTACAGGCGCATGGCCCGACGCCAATAATCAGGTGCCGACTCCGAGGGTCCCTGATGAAGGGAGTGAAACTCACGAAGGCGCGCGGACCGGGTCGTGTGAGTCTCAGCTGCAAATAGGGTCAGCGCCAGCTCCCAGCCGTGGCGCGGGTCTGCGCCCGCTCCAGTCCCAGGCGCGCCCAGGAAAGGGCGGAAGTCGACCACTGTCTCCTGTGGAATCGCGTACTGCAGTCCACGCATGGCACGCACTGCTGTAAGGGACTGGAGCGGATCAGCCGTCTGGTACTGGCTGTGGTAGTTGGGCCAGACTCCCTCCGAGTCCGCCCATATCTGAAACAGCACCTCCCAATAGTCAAACCCCGCTTTGCTGTCGTAGCGAGGCGGGGAAGTCTCGAAGTCCTTAGGTCGTCGCTCCGTGGGGAGCTGGACCTCAGGTGGTGCTAGGAGCGGACGTGGGAAAGGCATGAGAGGCATCAACGCTGCTCCCCCAGCAGCACCTGAGGCCTGACGTGGGTCGCCCTGCTGCTGCTGCTGTCGCTCCGGATGCTGGTGCTGCTGCTGCTGCTGTCCCCTCGGGCTGGGTGCCGGCGTCTCAATGCGCAGGCTACTCATCTACTCCATCAGCCGGCGAAGCGCATCCTCCCCAGTGGGAGGGGGAGCCTGATCCCACTCCTCGACAATGGACTCCCGTCTCTACGCAGGAGCTGCAACGGGACCAGCAGACTCCTGGCCCGATGGGGTTGCCTCTCTCTCGTTCCCGGGCTGATGTCCCGGTGTCCTTGACAGAGAGACCAAGGCATCGCGGATCTACCGCAGAATCACTGACTGCTCATCCTGGCGCTGGCGGAGCGATGACTGCTCCATCAATAGGAAGTCAATTGCCTTTGAGCGTGGGCTGTGGACCCCGCTCGTGACGGTGCCTTCCGGCTCCTTGCCCTTGGAGCTGCTTGACTCCATGCTGAAGCGGTGCAAAAGTCGTCCGAACACAGAACCATCAGCGTTTCTCGAGGAATTGAAACGCTGGCAAAAATTGACTTTTTGTCAAAAAAATTCACTAAGTCTGTGATGACGTCAGCGTGCTCACCGCTGACGTCAGCAAGGGTCTGCTGATGTCAGCAGTGGGCTGCGGGCGTCGTCGCTGCCACTGCTGATGCTGTTGCGCTACGCTGCTGCTGCTTTGCTGCTACGCTCCGTTGCTACGCTACTGTAGCGCTGCCGCTGCTGCGCTGTGCTGCTGCCGTTACGCTGCCCCTGCTGTTGCGTAGCCGCGGCAGCACTGCGCTGTTGCTACGCTGCGCTGCTGCTGCTGCGCTGCCGCTGCTGCTGCTGTGCTGCTGCGCTGCCGCTGCTTTTGCGCTGCTGCTGCGCTGCTGCGCAGTCGCGGCAGCGCTGCGCTGCAGCTGTGCTGTCGCTGTTGCGCAGCACTGCTGCTGCTACGCTGCCGCTGCTGCTGCTGCTGCTCTGCTACGCTGCCGCGCTGCCGCTGCTGCTGCGCAGCGGCTGCTGCTGCGCTGCGCTGCTGCGCTGTTGCTACAGCAGCCGCAGCTGTTGCTGCTGCTACCGCAGCCGCTGTTGGCTGCTGCCACGACTGCTGGCTGCTACCGCGGCTGTTGGCTACTGCCGCGGCTGCTCCTGGCTGTTGCGGCTGTCGCCAAGGCCGCGGCTGCTGCTGCTGCAGCTGCTCCCTTTTGCCGCCGCCGCTGCTGCTTCCGCGACTGATGTCACGGCCACGTCTGCTTCGGCCGTGGGTAGAGAAGCTGCGGCTGTGTTGACTGATGCGGCTGTCGTGGCCGCGTCCGGTGCTGCGTGGTGGTGGCCCCCCTCACAGGATCCGTTGCTGTTGCGGTGGGCTGTGCTGCTGCTGCCACTCAGGGCTGCTGCTGCTGTCGCTCACTGCTGCTACAAACGCTGTGTCTCTACTGCGTAGCTGTGCGAGCTCTGGCTCGCCGCTCTGATACCATGAGAAGATTCACCACAGCTTCCTAGCAATGCTGCTGCTGACGTGGCGGCACAAACCAGTCAGCTTAACGCACTAGCATGCAAGCGGGTGCGAGAACAGCAAGGATCAGACTAGGAGAGACAAGACAAGTCTCAGAAGCTGCATTGTAGTGAATGTGCAGAGAGAGTTGACAAATGACAGGTCCACAGCATAAATAGCCGCCGCGGCTCACCGCGGGTGGCACACGCGGCGGCACCTGTTTGTTCTGAACCGGCCCAAAACCACTGTTTTGGCCATAACTCTGCGCACACGCGTCCAAACGGAGTGCCGTCTGATCCTACGGATGCAAGACGATAAGACGGACACAACGGCTGGTCACACGCCTATGTCCGGCAGCAGCCGGAGAGTGTAAGAAAACAAACATGCAAATCAGCCTGGCAGGGCTGTCCACCGAGTAAATCCTGAATGTCTCCAAACGCAGTCCGTAGGTCGTGGCAACCCTCCTGTACACCAGGTAGGCTACCAGGCTGCCTCCAGCGGGTGGAGCACCACCTCAGGGGGCTCCGTCTCCAGCTGGGTCCGCCTCAGGGATCTGCACGAGCATGGACACGGCCGAGTGGTCACAACCAACTGTACAACTGTGTATGCCTGACAGCATCACAACAGTTCCTGTACAGTTTATTGTGACCACTCGGCCGTGTCCATACTCGTGCAGATCCCTGAGGCAGGCGGCCCTGGTGACACCGGCGTGACGACAGGCGGCGGACTACCAGCTTGGAGCTGACCGACCACTGTTCTAGAGCCCTAGATGCCACCGGGACTCGTTGTTGTGTTTTCTACGTCTTGCAGACGTCTTTCGGCGGACTGGCCATGAGGCCTATTTGCATGTTTTTACATTGTATGTCCTCTGTCTGTCGATGGATGCATGCATGTGACCAGTCGTAGCGTCCGTCTTTTGATTCTGCACGTCTAGGTTCAGACGACGTAGCATTCGGACATGTGTGTGCAGAGTTACGGCCAAAACAATTGTTTTGTGCCGGTTTTAGGACAGCTTTTGGACTGCCGCGTGCGACACCCGCCGTGCGCCGCGGCAGGTACTTATGCCATGGACCTGTCATTTGTCATCTATCTCTGCATATGCTATATTGAAGCATTCTGCCACTATGCCTTGTGTCTCCTAGCCAAACCTGTCGTGTGTACGACCTGTGACTGTCGTCAACGTCAAATCAGGCACTGACGCCCGGTCAGCGGCTGTGTTGCTAGGAAGCTTCTACGCATTTTCTCGTGGTATCAGAGCAATGAGACAGTTCTCACTGAGGTGCGCAGCAGAGACGCAGCAGAGCAGCAGCAGTGAGAGTCACCGCTGTAGTAGAGTTCCTGGGGTCTGTTGGAGGCGGCCGGTCGCCGTCAATGCACTCCACCCCCCACGTGAGATCGCAGCTGCAGAGGCAGCAGCAGCGGCGTGTACCGCCACGCAGAGGTGCGTGGCGGCTGCAGTGCGTGCAGCCGCCCTCCCACAGCCGCAGCAGCAGAGCAGCAGCAGCAGAGGCGGCGGCAGCGGTAGTAGAGGCGGCGGCAGCAGCAGCAGAGGCTGCGGCAGTAGCAGCGGCCGTAGCAGCAACGTGGCAGTAGCGGCGGCAGCACCAGCGCAGCGGCAGCGTTGGCAGCTGCAACGCAGCAGCGGCAGCGGCAGCAGCAGCACAGCAGCAGCATCGGCAGTCGCGGCGGCCACAACAGAGCAGCAGCGGCAGTAGCAGCAACAGCAGCGTAGCAGTGGCAGCAGCAGCAGCGCGCGGCGACGGCAGCCAGCAGTAGTTGCAGCGCGCAGCAGCAGCAGCAGCAGCGCAACCGCTGCTGCCACCGCTGCACACGCAGCTACGCAGCTGCTGCTGCAGCTAACAGCACAGCTGCAGCAGCAGCTGGGCGAAAGCTGCTGCGCAGCTTCCGCGGAGCTGCCGTGCGCCACCGCGAAACGGCTCCACACTCGCGCAGAACCGTGACCAAAAAAAAAAAGAAAAGAAAAAAAAAAGAAAAAAAGAAAGGAGGGGACGAGCTGACGTCAGCATTGTTTACTGCTGACGTCATCAGGTCGTGCTGACATGAGCAACCACTTGCTGACATCAGCATTACACTTGGCCAAATTTTCACCCGGAAAGTCAAAAGTTGCCAGCGTTTCAACTTCTCGAGAAACGCAGATGGTTTTGAAATCCAACAAACTTGACGTGTCGTCCCATAGTGAGCGGCGACATGAGTTCGCCCGACGACAAGGACAAGGGGCCAGGTGATCCCTCCTCCTCTTCTTCAGGGGTATTGATCCCTCGCTCGCAGGCCATTGCGGACCTGCGCAGCCAGCAGGATGAGCTGCGTCGTCTGCAGCGAGAGCAGACTGACGCGATCCGCACGCTGACTGAGCTTCTGCGTGCTTAGTCCACGGCTCCTTCGCGGATTTCTGAGGGAGCTGCCGGCGTTGCGGCCTCTACCCAGCACTCGGCCCAGGTGCCCGTTACAGGTGCTCTGCCTACTTCACCTCCTGTTGTGGTTTCTCCAGCACCTGCTGACCTCCTTGATGACGAGCCATTCATGCCAGGCTTCGAGGATGACTCCCAGGAGCAGGAGATTCGTCTTTCACAAGAGTACCTCCGTCAGCTGCAGACGGGTACCCGACCTCCACCCGTGTCCCCGATACGATCGTCACCTGACTTCCCCGGCGATCACCCTCTCCCAGGAGTTTTTCCCGTCTTTCGTCCTCCTCAGCGTGCGTTTGCTCTTCCCACGGAGCGACAGCCAAAGGACTTTGAGGCACCACCTCCACAGTACATCAGCGAGGATGGCTTCGACTGCTGGGAGATCCTGTTTCAGGTGTGGGCCACTTCCGAGGGAGTGTGGCCTTACTACCACAGCCCATACCAGTCTATAGATCCAACACAGGCGCTGACAGCAGCCCGGGCCATACGCGGACTCCTCTATGCCCTGCCACGCGAGACTGTTGTCGACTTCCGCCCCTTCCTTGGCGAGGCTAGCACAAGCACCGAAGCCGATCCTCGAGGAGGCTGGGATCTGGCGTTGTCCCTACTGGCCGCAGAGACGCACGCCATGCGTGCGTCACACATTCGTGCTTTCCACTCGCTCCGTCAGGGGCCAGCGGAGCCTGCGGCGGATTACTGGCGATGCGCCATGCGTATCTACATGCGTCTGGGGACCTCAGGGGGCACACAGTTGTGGGCACTTCGGACGATCATGCTCAGAGTTCGCTTGGAGTACACCGACATTTTCACACGGTATAGCGACGCTGTCCTTGAGCCTTTCTTAGCCACTCTGCAGCTGCTCCCTTGGGCGCATCAGCTTTTCCTCCAGGTGACATTGGCTCACGAGGCAGCAGTAGCGCATCAGGAGACTTCCCTCGCTGCAACAGTCATCGCATCACCACCATCTTCCCTCCTACAGTAACCCTCATCCACCTCCATCACTACCTCATCATCCTCCTCCTCTTCAACCCCGTCTACACCCACGTAGACGCAGGGCATTGCAGCAGCTGCCCAGGGGAAGAAGAAGAATAGGAGGCGCGGATCGGGTCAGAAGCAACCGCCATCCAGTGGTAGCAGTGGCCGTTCCGTGCATTGCTATAACTGTGGAGGCGCCCATCGCTACACCGATTGCCAGCAGCCGCTTCACTCGTGGGCTTCAGGCTGCCCATGCTTCTCGCACCGCGTCTGACACGTCGCCCGCACACTCCTCTGGACGCGCAGCGACCATGACTGCAGCTGTTCATGCGTCCTCACCAGCGAGCAGCAGTGATCCAGACCCACGTGACCGCACCATTGCCGAGCTTCGTCATCTTCTGGTGCTTCGCTTTCAGGGAGGTGCGAGTATGTTGTCATCGTCGGGTGGGTCACAGACTGCTTGTTCGTCCGTCCTCGTGACTCGTGATGACACGTGTGGGTGAGCACAGTCTGCATGTGATGATGATGGGCCTGACTGCACTGACAGGATTCATGAGTCTCACCTTCGTGATGTACGTCGTTCCTTCCCACTGTCGGCTCAGCGTCCCTCTGATGCCGGGTGTTCCATTGCTCGTTGTACATTGACGTCCACCGGTCGTGACTTCGGTGGCACTTGGATCATCGATTCCGGTGCCACCCATCACATGACGTGTCGTCGTAGTGACTTTGTGGTACTTGGTCCTATCATGACTGTCCGTTCTGTTCGTACAGGCTCTGGTCAGTCCTTGCCAGTCCACAGTGTTGGGGCTGTATGCTTGATGGTCCGTCTGGCCCCCTGTATCTCTCTAACATACTGTTTGCGCCTGATCTTGAGCTCAGTCTGCTGTCTGTGCGTGCCTGCACTATGATGGGTCTCTCCGTTGAGCATACCGCTGATTCAGCGACTGTGACTGCTCTTGACACCCGTAGCATTGTACTGCGTGCTTCAGTTATAGATGATTTGTATCGCATTGCTCGGCCCTCCTCCCCTTGCTCTCCCTCCTCCTCAGGTCGCGTTTTTATCACTGGTGTTCTATCCCCGGAACACCTGCGGTTGCTTCACCGTCGTCCGTGTCACGTGGGCTCCGACACTATGTCGAAGCTCATTCGGACAAAGCCTGCTCTCGGTCTTGACGTGGCTTCTTTCGAGAAGCCACCCAAAACCGACTGTCTTTTTTGCGCTCAGGGAAAGATGCACCGGTGCTCTTACCCTGATTCGCGTTCCCGAGCACTGAGGCCTCTCGAGTTCGTCCACTCGGACCTGCTCGGTCCTCTCCCGGTCGAGTCCCTGTCCGAGAGGGGCCGGTATGTTCTGACGCTGACTGATGACTTCACCCGGATGCGGTGGGTCTACAGTCTGTGTCAAAAGAGCGACGCCGCCCTTGCGGTTCGGCTCTGGCTCGTTATGGGTGAGCGTCAGTCTCGCCACACGCTACATACTTTTCGCTCGGATCACGGCGACGAGTTCCTCGGTGAGATGGACTCCTTCTTTGCTGAGCATGGCATTTTTCACCAGGTCTCTGCTCCTGTTACCCCACAGCAGAACGGTGTATCTGAGCACTGGAACCGCACCATGGAGGATGCGGTTCTTGCCATGCCGTCTGAGTGCGGTCTCCTGGAGTCCTTCGCCTTCGAGGGCTTTGCCTACATGACTTGGGTCTGGAACCGCCTCCCGCATGGTCCGCTTCCGGATCATGTTACACCGTACGAGCTCTGGTTTGGCCACCGTGCTGATCTTCGTCTCGCTCGCGTTTGGGGTTCCCTGGCCTCCGTGTGGTACACGGAGGACCAGCAGGGGTCCAAGGTTTCCCCTCGGGGTCGCTTGTGTGCCTTCATCGGCATCTCCCCGCGGTCGAAGGCCTTGCGCTTTTGGGACCCCACTCGCCGTCGTGTCATTGAGTCCCGTGACGCGCTGTTTTTTGAGTCACTCACATATCGTGATTTGACTTCGATCTCAGCCCTCTCTGCAGCTCATGTCCCTTCCTGTGAGGGTCCTCGGCGGATGGGGGAGACTTCTCCGCCAGCGACCATTCCTCGTCAGGCTGATGTGTCCGCTCGAGTCCCCTCTCGGTCTCCAGCACTTGATGATCCGGCTATCATTGCCGTTGGTCCAGAGATCC
>SZWC01007191.1:43973-70673 GCA_023375785.1 Penium margaritaceum | reverse complement strand
TATCGTGATTTGACTTCGATCTCAGCCCTCTCTGCAGCTCATGTCCCTTCCTGTGAGGGTCCTCGGCGGATGGGGGAGACTTCTCCGCCAGCGACCATTCCTCGTCAGGCTGATGTGTCCGCTCGAGTCCCCTCTCGGTCTCCAGCACTTGATGATCCGGCTATCATTGCCGTTAGTCCAGAGATCCCGCCTGTTCAGCCTGTTTCACACCCCACAGGTACCGCTGCTCTCACGCCTCCTCCTGCACCATCACCTGTGTCTACTGGCACCCCTACTCCGGCGTCTGACCCAATCTAGCCCACTCCTGTCCCTACGTCTGCTGACACTCCTGTCTCAGTGTCCGGGTCAGCCTTGCCTGCTGTCACACCCAACTCCGTGTCCCCCACACACACATCTCCTCGCACAGCATCTCCGACTGCCTCGTCTCAGCCCTCACCAGCTGTCGTCGTACCTGTCCCTGTGGTCGTACCTGTTCCTGAGCCTGAGGTGCGCCCCTCGACCTCCAGTTACTCCCATGAGCCCGGTGGCCGCCTTCGACCAATGGATTCCGGAGCTCAGCGAGCGTCGGGTCCCGGACCGAGGCGTTCCTCTCGCAGCATCACGAGCGGTGATCAAAGCACAAAGGCCTTAGGCCTGAGTGTCCGCAACGAGCTTTCAGAGGTACACCCAGCGTGCCCCAAAAGGCATGACCTGGTCACTCGCGAGTTCCATATCGACTGTGACATAGCAGCTGATCTCGTGGCCGTGAAGCCTAACACTGAGGCGTGTGCACTTTCCACGCAGAGTTCACCCTCTATGGCGCCTGACCCAGGCACATTGAGGGAGGCTTTCTCATCGCAGGATACTGATGCCTAGCGAGCTGCTTGCGAGGATGAGCTTCGCGCTTTCCGAGAGCACAGAGTCTACGAGTTGGTCGACCTTCCCCTTGGGAGGAAGGCGATTCAGGTCAAGTGGGTCTTTCGCAAGAAGGTGAAGCCGGACGGCTCACTGGAACACTACAAGGCCCGCTTGGTCGTCAAGGGGTACTCTCAGATTGAGGGAGTTGATTACACTGACACCTTTGCCCCTGTCAGCCGCATGACCTCAGCTCGAGCTATGTTCGCTGTAGTGGCTCAGCATGACTGGGAACTGCACCAGATGGATGTGAACAACGCGTTCCTCCATGGCTCTCTGGATGAGGAGATCTACGTGGCTCAGCCACCCGGCTTTGAGGATGGTGACAAGGTCTGGCGCTTACGCAAGTCCTTGTACGGCCTCAAGCAGTCTCCACGGTATTGGAACCGGGAGATCACTTGCACCTTGACTCGCGCAGGATACGTACAGAGCGAGGCAGACCCCTCGCTCATCATCGTGCCGACACCCGAGCGGTTCACCGCCATCCTGGTCTATGTTGATGACCTTCTGATTGCGTCTCCATCACTGGAGGCCGTGAAGGAGGCCAAGGCTATCCTACAGACTGCCTACAGGATGAAGGACCTCGGTCCTGCATTGGTGTTTCTTGGTATGGAGATCGTGTGAGATCGCAGACATCAGACACTATTGCTGCATCAGGCCCGATACGCACGAGTCGTGGGCGAGCATTTCATCGATCTCCTTGGTGCAGTACCCACCGCTTCCACACCCCTCACACCTGATGGGCAGGATGCCCTGAAGGTGGATGACCCTACACAGCTGGGGGAGACAGTGGACGTGACGTTGTACCTCCGTCTCATCGGATCTCTGATGTACCTGGCCACTACCACGCGTCCTGACATCGCGTTTGCTGTCAACCTCCTCGCTTAGTTCTCATAGGCTCCACGTGCGAGAGCTCTTCACGCGGCTGTGCGAGTGGTACGATACGTGGTCTCCACGCCGTATCTTGGACTCTGCTTTCGTCGGCAGTGTTTGGTGGTCCTTGACGGCTACACTGACAGTGACTGGGCTTGGAGCCCTGATGGGCGCAGTCGTACTGGCTATGTGTTTCTGCTCGGTGGTACCGCTTTGTCTTGGCGAAGCGGGAAGCAGGGCTGCATCGCACGTAGCTCTTTGGAGGCAGAGTATGTGGCTTTGGGCGTAGGGACTGCTGAGGCACTATGGCTGCAGCGCTTGTTTCTTGAGCTTGGGCAGTCAGTACACGCCATTGTGCAGCGTTGCGACAACCAGAGTGCTCTCGCCATTGCGGAGAACTCTGGTGTTTTTCATGCTCGCACAAAGCACATTGCGGTTGAGTATCACTTTGTTCGTGATCTGGTGGAGCGACGCGTGATCTCCATCATGTGGGTTGGCACTGACTTGCAGCGTGCTGATTTCTTGACGAAGGCACTTGCCTGCGGAAAGTTCCTGGTGGACATTCGTTTTGTTGGGCTTTGCCCCGTGCGTGAGAGTGGTTGAGTGTGGGATGTGCGTCTGCGTCTCATCTGTCTGTGTCACCCACTATTGTGGTTGTACCAGTCCTGCACGCGTATGGACATGCGTACCATCGGGTCATGGGGGAGTGTTGTACTTTGTGCCGTTCTTGTACAGTTTACTGTGACCACTCGGCCGTGTCCATACTCGTGCAGATCCCTGAGGCAGGCGGCCCTGGTGACACCGGCGCGACGACAGGCGGCGGACTACCAGCTTGGAGCTGACCGACCACTGTTCCAGAGCCCCAGATGCCACCGGGACTCGTTGTTGTCTTTTCTACGTCTTGCAGGCGTCTTTCGGCGGACTGGCCATGAGGCCTATTTGCATGTTTTTACATTGTATGTCCTCTGTATGTCAATGGATGCATGCATGTGACCAGTCGTAGCGTCCGTCTTTTGATTCTGCACGTCTAGGTTCAGACGGCGTAGCATTCGGACATGTGTGTGCAGAGTTACGGCCAAAATAGTTGTTTTGGGCCGGTTTTAGGACAGCTTTTGGACTGCCGCGTGCGACACCCGCCGTGCGCCGCGGCAGGTACTTATGCTATGGACCTGTCATTTGTCATCTCTCTCTCCATATGCTATATTGAAGCATTCTGACACTGTGCCTTGTGTCTCCTAGCCAAACCCTTGCCGTTGTGTGTACGACCTGTGACTGTCGTCACCGCCTGATCAGGCTCTGACGCCCGGTCAGCGGCTGTGTTGCTAGGAAGCTTCTACGCATTTTCTCACATCGGCGCTGACGCTGTTGCTCAAGTGGTGATGTGAGGGCTTCACGACAGCCAGTTGCTTGGCTCTGTCAGTAGGGACTTGCACAAGCACCTTGAGGGTGCATACAATTTAATTGTGTGTGGTGGACTTGTGTGGTGCCCACCGGGTGCTCCCTCAAACAGGACTAGATAGGAGCTGGGATAAACTAGTGGGCAAGTGGTGACTGTCCAACACCCACGAGGGCAGCATGCTTGAGCGAGCTCGCCGTTCGCTCGCTCGCTGCCTCTCGCCCTCTCCCACTCACGTAACACCCCCGACACGTGTGACTCGTGTATGATTGTGCGTTTCTTCGCTCAACACTATACACGGTAGCTTTCATGGCTCTCTCACCCAAAGCTCATTGCATTCTACTCAACCTCCCTCGCTCTACCTCTTGCTAGGTGTCTCTATCCTCTGGTATCAGAGCGGAGTGAGGGAGAAAGGGAGCCTCCTCTTGGCTCACCTCGCGATTCTTGGTGGTGGCACCTCTCCTGGCGCCATCTACGCTTCCGCCGGCAGTTCCAGCCACTGCCACAGCTAGAGCCAAGCTCAGACTGCTTCCTCTACGTGCTGCTTATCACACACGAGCAGCCGCAGTTGCTACTTCGTCAATAGCAGCTGCAGCCGCGGCCAGATCTGATGCGCAAGGCAAGGCAGCCGTAGGCAAGGCAGCCGCAGGCAAGGCAGCCGCAAGGCAAGGCAGCCGCAAGGCAAGGCAGCCGCATGGCAAGGCAGCCGTAAGGCAAGGCAGCCACACGGCGAGGCAGCCGTAAGGCAAGGCAGCTGCACGGCAAGGTAAGTGCAAGGCAGCCCTGACCGGTAAGGCAGCCGCAGGGCAGACGCAAGGCAGGCAAGGCATCCGCACCTCTCACAGGAGCGGGGTTGGCTACAGTCGCCACCAATCCGTAGCTGCAACTGCGGCATCAGCAGACATCGCCACGCTGGTAACGGCGTCTGCAACCGCAGCCCCTCCAATCGCAGCAAGAGGAGCAGCGACAGAAGAGACTGCAGTGGCGGCTGCCATCACGTCTTGTCCCCAGCTGCAGCATTAGCATGTGCAGACCCAGTTGCAGGAAAAGAAGCATCGAGAGCAGCAGTAGCAACAACAGCGGCAGCGACAATAGTAGCAGCAGTAGCAACAGCAGCAGGAGCAGCAGCAGTACCAGCATTGGCAGCCGCGAGCAAAACATCATCCGCTGCCGCGCAGTGGGGGCCGGTGGGAGTCGTGCCAATCTTGAGCGCGACAGCAGCAGCAGCATCCACCACCACACGCACGCACCACTACAGTGGTGCGAGGTGCCAAGCTGGCTTCCTTGGACCTGCCGGGTGCGACATCTCCTGCTGACCACCACGTGGAGCGGTCGGCGCGCCAGTTCAGTCGCCGGAGAGATGATGTGCACGCGGCCGAGGACGGCCCATCTTTGTCGCGGCCTGCACCACAAAGCCCGGTAAGCCCCAGTCACCCTGCTTCCTCTGGGGGGTTCGAGCCGCTGCACAGAACTCCTCCCATGCCTTTGTACTCCACTGTGCATTGCGACACAGTGGAGCTTGCACATAAGCTCACCCGAGCCGCTTGCGCCGTGATAGACGCCGCCGCTGCAGCTGCCGCCACATTTTCTGCAGCAGCCCGCGTAGCACACGCCCCTACCTCAACGTCCGCTGGACGTGCTGCGGAGGCATACACTGAGGCCGCAGTAGTAGCTGGACCCATAGGTGCGGCAACGATAGATGTTAGGATGCAGTTAGCCGTAGCCGCCGCACCTGGTGTGGCTTCTTTGACAGCTTCGACAACCTCTGCTGTGTCTATAGCCACTTTAGCCGTGCGCAACTCTACAGCCGTTGTCGTTGCATCTGCCGCATCTGCACCCTCCGACATCACCATCCTTGCAGCAATGGCCATCTCTGCAACAACAGTCCTACCTATTGTCGGTGCTGCCTTCACCACAGGCGTTCTGGCCCTGGTGGTGCCAGGTGCATCCCTCCTCTCTGTTCTGTCCGCTGCATCTGCTTCCATTGTCGGACCTCTCCTTGCCTTTTTGCGTAGCCCAGATTGCCCCTCGTGATGGCTTGTGGCATCTTTCTCTCTCTCCTGCCTGCACATTGTCTCTGTCCGCTGTTGTGGCTTGGTTGTGTGACTTTGGTCTGGTTGTCCTACAGCATATCCAACGTGCCGAAGGCACTCCCAGTTTTCCCACGCCCACTGGGGCTGGAGAAACTCTGCCGAAATGTTTTCGGCAGGGCCCCTGTGTCATCACCATGCCTGAGGAAGACGAGTCAGTCATAGCGACTCTTCAGCGCCAGTTGGCCCTTGCTCGTGAGGCTCAACAGGAAGCTTAGGACCGTCTCAAGCTCGTCGAGGACAATTGCGCCGCCTTTGCTGATGAGATCGCCGCCGTAGTGCTGCGTCGCCTCCCAGCTGTGTCTGCCGTGACCAACACCACTCCTTCTGCAGGCACCTCTTCTTCTTTTGGCACTACCTCTGTTGTGCCCACTGGCCACACCGCTACTGCTTCCACTCTTCCTGCGCCTTGCCAGCATGACTTCTTTTTTCAACCCCCCGCACTTACCACTGGGCTTGTCTTCTCCTCCTGGGAGGTGCGTTTTAGCACCTGGGCGCAAGGCGAGCAGTTGTGGGAGTACTACTCCCCCACTGTTGCTCCTTTTATACCGCTTGCTACTGAGTTTGCCCGTGCTGCCCGTGCTCTCATCATCGCTGCCCCTAAAACGCTGATTGATGATGTTGGCACCTACAATGCTAACCCTACTGTCCAGCGCCATGCTGAACCCATCGGCGCATGCGCCATGTTGCGCCGCCGTTCCACCATCACTGGCCAAGCCGCTCAGAGCACAATTACGGTTCAATTCAACACGCTCCTCATGCGTACTGATGCAACCGCTGATGCCTATTGAGCTCGTGGACTCAAGCTCCTTCGTGAGCTTGACAACGCAGCACCTGGCCAGCTCTCCGCCGTTCTGACCATGGTCAACGGCCTCATTCCTGAGCTGTCCAATCTCCTCCGCGGCGTCAAAGCTGATGAGCTACAGCGCCTCGCCTCACAGCCGGTCCCTCCCAGGGCGCCGCCTGGAGTTGGTGCCCTCTGGGACGTCCGAGCGCTTTGCTGCCTGGTGGACCAGTCTTTAGAACAAGCGCCTCCATCGTTCTTCTGTCACGAGTGTTGCTACGCTCACCACTGCGGCTGCACCCTCCTCCTCTTCTGCTGCATCTTCCCCCGCCTCCACCACCTCTTCCTCGTCCTCTCCTGACGCTGCCCTCGCTTCCCAGGGTCGTGGCAAGGGCAAGGGGAAGGGTAAGGGCAAGGGCAAGGACAAGAGTGCTACCGCTTCCTCGTGGGTTCGGGGCGCAGTCGTGTGTTGGAACCGTGGCTCTACTGAGCACTCTGCTCGTACTTGCCCTGCTCCTCCGGATGTCCTCCGCCTTTCCCGGGCCATGCACGCTCACTGGGCTCGCACCTCCGGCTCCTCCTCTGCACCCTCGCCCTTTGGCTCCGGTGGCCCATCGCGCTCCTCGGCCCCACCTTCGGCTCAGGCTCACGCCGCCTCCGGCATGCCTTATCTTCCGCCGCCTGGCCCCTACCCCTAGGGCTGGCCACCTCCTTACGGGGCCCTTGCGTATGCTGGTCCCCCATCCTCTGCCTACACCGTTCCACCGTGGTTCCCGCCTTCCTCCAGCGCATCTACACCAGCTCCACCGGCGTCTGGGGATGGTGATCGAAGTGATCGAGAACGCCACCTTGAGCAGTCCCTCCTTCAGCTTCTGCGTCTTCACGATCAGGGAGGTGAGGGTGTTGCATCGCTGGCCAGAGGTCCTGTGTGTCAGACTGATGGTGTCCTTTGTGGGGATCCTCCTGGTCACATTCAGGGTGCATTGTGTGAGTCTGTTCCATGGATTGAGCGTTGGCAGTCAGAATTCCATCCTCGTTGTCTCTCCCTTCGTACCTTGTCTGCGTCCTCCGTTGGCACTGTCGCCACATCCAGTGTGCTGCCCTCTATGCATGTGTCTAGTGGCCTCTAGGTCCTTGACTCCGGGGCGACCCACCACATGATGTCCGTGCGGTCCTCGTTCGTCTCGTTAGGTCCCGTCGGTTCTGTCCGCTTTGTTCGTACTGGGTCTGGTCAGTTGCTGCCGGTTTAGGGTGTGGGCGTCGTGAGCCTTGTTGGACCCAGTGGTGCTCTGTACGTGCCTTGGGTTCTGTATGTGCCTTCGATGGAGCTCAGCCTGCTGTCTGTGCCGTCCTTGGATGATCAAGGTATGGAATTAACTACTGGCCGTGGTGTTTGCACTGTCTTCTTTGTTCCTCCCAACATCCTGTTCTCCGTGGCGTAAAGTGCAGAAAAGTCTATCGTGTTCCCTTGCACGCCCCCTCCGCTCTTGCCGTCGGCACCACCCTTGCTCATGTTGCACCCTCTCATGCTCCTGACCTCGTCCGTCTCTTGCATCGTCGCCTTGGTCATGTCCACACTGATGCCATTCATAGCATGCTTCATTTCCAGCCTGCTCTCAGCCTCTCGCCCTCCAGCTTCCCTACCCCTTATACTGCTGATTGTCTTGACTGTGCGCAAGGGAAGATGCATCGCTCTCCCTTCTCTCCTTCTGAGTCTCAGTCGACCCATCCCAATCATCGCGTTCATGCGGATGTCATGGGGCCTCTGCCTCATGACCTCCTTAGTGACGTGGGTCGCTACGTCTTATGTCTTACCATTGACTTTTCTTGTTTTCGCTGGGTGTTTGCGCTCCGTCAGAAGAGCAATGTTTGTTTTGTCGTTGAGTCATGGCACGTTCAGGCTGAGTGTGCCTGTCAACGGTCGTTGTGCGTCTTCCGCAGCAACCGTGGCGGCGAATTCCTTGGTCCCACCGTTGGTCTCCTTGAGTCTTGTGGGGTGTGTCTGGAGACATCAGCTTTGTACACACCGCAACAAAACGGTGTCTTTGAGCGTTGGAACCGGATGCTTGCCGACGGTGTCCGTACGCTTCTGTCTGAGTCTGGTCTGCCGCCCCTCTTTGCCTTCGAAGTTATGTGCTACATGACGTTGGTATGGAACCGTGTTCCCCACGGCCACCTTCCCCGCACTATCACCCCGTTTGAGCGTTGGCATGGTCATCGGGCCGACCTTTGTCTGGCTCGGATCTGGGGTAGTATCGCTTCTGTCTGGCTGCCTGAGGATCTTCGTGATGGGAAATTGTCCCCTCGCGGTCCTCTGTGTCCTTTTCTCGGGGTGTGTGCGCAGTCAAAAGCGTGGTGTTTCTGGGACCCTGTCCGCCAACGTGTTGTTGAGTCTTGCGATGCTTTGTTTTTTGAGTCCATCTTCCTTCGGGATCTCGGTTGCCTGTCCCCGGACTCCTCCCTCTTGCCCTTCTCTCGGCTGAGGTGGGATGTCGGTCCTGTCGCTCCGGCAGTTCTTGTTGTCGCACCGCAACTCACACCCTTGTTGCATTCCTTGTGGTCCGGGCCTGTCCCTTCCTTCTCTGCGTCCTCTTCGCCCGACATATCGTCTTCGTCCAGTTCCTCCGATGTACCGTTCTCTCCGGTTGCCGACTCTCCCCAGTCTGCCTCGTCTCCCGCTGTGTCGTCCAGCCCGGTCACACCCCCGGTTTCCACTTCACCCGCGGCCTCCCCGTTCGGGTGTCCAACCCGCCTCTGCATGCTACCACTGGTACTGCTCCTATCTCAACCTTCGTCTGGGGGGGACGTCTCCGTGCGCTCTCAAACCGTTCTAGCACTTCCACTACCCTAGCACGCCCTCCTCAATATCAGACAGCACACTCTCCTATTCACCCTACTAGCGTGGACGCGCTCGGCTTGGCTACTAGGGTCGTCCACCCTAGTTCTGCCCTTGCCTATGCGCTCCTCTGCTCGGAGCACGAGCAAGCCTTAGAAGCTACTGCCTTGAGTAGCGTGGCAGAGTGTCATGCCACGTCGGCCACCACTGTCTTGCCCCTTGAGCCGACCACGGTGCGTCAAGCACGTGCAGCCTCCGACGCACAGTAGTGGGAGGGTGTAATGCGTGCTGAGCTTAACGCCCTTGATGATCATGCGGTGTATGAGCTTGTCGATCTGCCACCTGGGCGCACATCCATCAATGCTCGTTGGGTCTTTCGACGCACGTACAAGCCCAATGATGCACACGACAAATACAAGGCGCGCCTCACAGCTATGGGGTTTTCCCAGGTCTCAGGCATCGACTTTGTCGAGACGTTTGCACCAGTCGAGCGATACACCACAGCTAGAGTACTGTTGAGTCTTGTGGCTCACCACGACTGGGAGTTGGAGCAGATGGATGTGAACAATGCGTTCCTCCATGGATAGTTGGACGAGGATATTTACATGGTCGAGCCACCTGGCTTCTCCGGTGGCACTGACCGAGTCTGGCGACTGCGGAAGGCCCTCTATGGCCCGAAGCAGTTGCCTCAGTGATGGAACCAAGAAATTACTTCCACTCTTGAATAGGGAGGCTATCGACGCAGTACGGTGGATCCTTCTCTCTTTGTCACCCCACCCTCTGTCCCCTTCGTGGCCATTCTCGTCTACGTGGATGATCTGGTGATAGCGTCACCTAGCCAAGCTGCTGTCACGACTGTGAAGATGCTTTTGCAGTCAACATACAAGATGAAAGACTTAGGGCCAGCCCGCGTCTTCTTGGGCATGGAGCTTGAACGTGACCGTTCTCATCGCACGCTTCATGTCCACCAGGCTGCGTACGTTTGTAGCCTGGAGGAGCGCTTTGCCTCCCTGCTTGAGTCCACTCCCACACCTTCGACACCCATGACCCTAGTTAGGCAAAGGCTGCTGAAGACACTAGATGTGTCCAAGCTGGGGGAGGTAGTCAACGTGACAGATTACCTTCACGTCATTGGGTCACTGATGTACCTAGCACTGCCACCAGGGCAGATGTCACCTTCTCCGTGATCTTCCTTGCTCAGTTTTCACAGACTCCTCGAGCACGACACATGGAGGCTGCACTGCGTGTTGTCAGGTATGCTCTTTTCATCGCTCACACCAGTCTGTGCTATCGAGCACAGCCGTCAGTTTTTGTGGATGGATACACAGACAACGACTGGGCACACGACACAAATGCTCGCAATCGTATGGGTTACATCTTCCTCATTGGAGGGACCGCTGTGTCATGGAAGAGTGGCAAGCAGGGTTGTGTGGCACACAGCTCCAGTGAGGCTGAGTGTGTTGCACTGGGTGCCGGCACCTACGAGAGTGTATGGCTGTGTCGCTTGCTTCAGCAACTTCACGTCCCCATCCGCTGTAGCACCTTGCGCTGTGACACCCAGAGCACTAAGGCCATTGCTGAGTACGATGGCATGCATCACACACGCATGAAACACATCAATGTTGAGCATCATTTTGTGCGTGAGCGCATAGCTGGAGGTGATGTCCAGATTTTCTGGGTCGACACACGACAACAGAGAGCTGACTTCCTCACGAAGGCACTTAGCAACAACGTTTTCAAGGCAGCTGTGCACGCTGTTGGGTTGTTGTGTCCACGTGGTGATCATGGATGAATGGTTGCCCCCTTGTGTTTGTACAGTCGTATGTCACGCCCTGTGACACTCGTGTTTGCCTATCAGCTTGTGTTGTGTGCGTCGGCTGTGGGTCATGGGGGAGTGTTGGTTTATGTGCCACAGACACGTTGTGACCTCTGGCCTCGTTGCACACCCACTGCATTGACGCAAGTGCCTGATGCTGGAGGGACATCGGCGCTAACGCCGTTGCTTAAGTGGTGGCGTGAGGGCTTCACGACAGCCAGTTCCTTGGCTCTGTCAGTAGGGACTTCCACAAGCACCTGGAGGGTGCATACAATTTAATTGTGTGGTGGACTTGTGTGGTGCCCACCGGGTGCTCCCTCAAACAGGACTAGATAGGGGCTGGGATAAACTAGTGGGCAAGTGGTGACTGTTCAACACTCACGAGGGCAGCGAGCTTGAGCGAGCTCGCCGTTCGCTCTCTCGCTGCCTCTCACCCTCTCCCACTCACGTAACACCCCCGTCCCGTGTGACTCGTGTATGATTGTGTGTTTCTTCACTCAACACTGTACATGCTAGCTTTCATGGCTCTCTCGCTCAAAGCTCACTACATTCTACTCGACTTCCCTCGCTCCAGCTCTTGCTATGTGAGGGCAGCTTTGAGCTGCCCTCAAACAAGGGACGAAGCCCAATGAAGCAAATGTCCACCATGAAGTTGTGCACCCTTATGTTTTTCAGGAAGTCAGTCCTTTGCATGCCCGTGCTGACCTAGATGACGGAGACTAGCTGTCGCTCCATCAAATCACAAAGAAAGTGTCTGCTCAACATAATGTTCTTTGAGCGTGCATGAAACCCATCGGAGTTTTGAGCAATGGCAAGAGCACTCTTGTTATTATAGGGTTGAACGATGGAAGCCATAGACTAACAAAACACACAAAACTGATGTTGAAACCACACCACCTCATTAGCTCCAACCCCCAACCCATCATACTCATCCTGTAATGAGGCACGTACATGAGAAGATGTGTGAAAGCTTCCTAGCAACTTCGCCACGGACTGGGCGTCAGTGCCTTGTCAGACTGTGACGACAGTCACAAGTCATGCACACAATGGCAAGGGTCTCGCTAGGAGACACAAGGCAATGTGTCATAATGCTTCAATAGCATTTGCGAGGATAAAAGAAAAAGGTCCACAGCATAAATACCTGCCGCGGCGCACGGCGGGTGTCGCATGCGGCGGTGCAAGGTCTGTCCTAAAACCGGCCTGGAAGCATTGTTTTGGCCGTAACTCTACGCAGACAAGTTAGAAAGCTACGCCCTCCAAACCTAAACATGCATGATCTCAAGCCGGACACTGACTGGTCACATGCATGCATCTAGCATCAAAGGGTGGACACACAATGCAAAACATGCAAATCAGGCTCACTGCCAGCCCACCGATAGAATCCTCTAGGCTGTAGAAAAACTGTAGAAGGTCCCAGACAACACCCAAGACTCTGGGACGGTTGTCGGTCAGCTCTAGGCTGGTAGTTCACCACCATACGAGGCATGGGTGCCACCTGGGTCCGCATCAGGGATCTGCACAGGCATGGACACGGCCGAGTGGTCATAGTTAACTGTACAGGCCGAGAGGTACGTCACAAATCAAACCACTCCCCCATGACCCGATGGTACGCATCTCCATACACTTGCAGCACTGAAACAAGTGCAACAATGAGTGCAAAAACAGTCATGATAGAGGCACAGACACACCCTGCACTCAACCACTCTCAGGCAAGGGGCAAAGCCCAAGAAAACGAATGGCCACCAGAAACTTCCCGCGCGCAAGTGCCTTTGTCAAGAAATGAGCGCGCTGCATGTGAGTGCCGGCCCATCTGACAGAGATCACGTGTCGCTCCACGAGATCAAGCACAAAGTGATGCTCAATTGCTTCATGCGAGCATGAAATACACCAGAGTTCTTCGCGATGGCAAGATTTCTCCGGCTGTTGCAGCCAAGCACAATGGCGGGTACTGACTGACCCAGCTCAAGGAACAGGCGCTGCAGCCACACTGCCTCAGCAGCCCTTGCACCTAGAGCAACATATTGTCCCTCTGACGAGCTATATGCAATGCAGCCCTCCTTCCTACTATGCCAAGACACAACGGTACCACCGAGCAGGAACACGTAACCGGTGTGACTGCGTCCATCTGGACTCCAAGCCCAGTCGCTGTCAGTGTAGCTGTCAAGAACCATCAGATACTGCCGACGAAAGCATAGTCTGAAGGATGGTGTGGAGACCACGTACGACACCACTCACACAGCCGTATGAAGGGCTCTAGCATGTGGAACCTCCGAGAACTGTGCAAGGAGGTTAATGGCAAAAGCGATGTCGGGGCGTGTGGTAGTGGCCAGGTACATCAGAGATCTGAAGAGGCGGAGGTACAAGGTCACATCTATGGTCTCCCCCAGCCGTATGGGATCATCGACCTTCAGGATTTCCTGCCCGTCAGGTGTGAGAAGTGTGGAGGCCGAGGGCACTACACCAAGGAGGTCACGAAAGCGCTCCTCCACAACACGTGCATATCAGGCTTGATGCAGCAGAGGTGTCCGACGTTTGCAGTCTCGCACGATCTCCATGTCAAGAAACACTGCTACATGACCAAGATCCTTCATCCTATAGGCATTCTAGAGGACCACCTTGGCCTCCTTCACGGCCTCCATGGAAGGAGACGCAATTAGAAGGTCTTCCACATAGACCAGGATGGCGGTGAACCGCTCAAGCATCCGTCGGATAAAGAGAGAGGGATCTGCCTTGCTCTGTACATATCTTGCATGAGTCAGGGTGCTAGTAATCTCCTGGTTCTAGCACAAAGGAGATTGCTTAAGGCCGTAGAAGGACCACCTTGTTACCGTCCTCAAAGCAAGGTAGCTCGGCCACGTAAATCTCCTCATCCAGGAAGCCATGGAGGAATGCATTGTTCACGTCCATCTGGTATAGTGCCCAGTCATGTTGAGCCACCACACCGAACGGAGCGCAAGCTGAGGTCATGTGGCTGACAGGGGCGAAGGTGTCTATGTAATCGATGCCCTTGATCTGAGAATACCCCTTCACGTCCAAGCGAGCCTTGTGCCGTTCCTGTGATCCATCCGGCTTCAGTTTCTTGCGAAAGACCCACTTGACCTGAATAACCTTCCTCCTTGACTAGCTTGTAAACTCTGTGCTCTTGGATGGCACGAAGCTCATCCTCACAGGTAGCATGCCAAGCATCTGCATTCTATGATGAGAGAGCTTCCCTCAGTGTGCCCGGATCATGCGCCATAGAAGGAGAGCTCTGAGTGGCAAGTGCACACGCCTTAGAGTTGGGCCTCACAACAACGTGGTGCTGCTGCATCACAAGCGATACGAAACTCGCGAGTGACCAGATCATGCCCTACAGGGCACATTGTATGTACCTCTGTGTTATCTGTGCTGACACTCAGGCCTAGGGCCTTTGTGCCGGGATCACCACTTGCAACACTACGAGTGGAGCGCCTGGGTGCAGGATCTGACACCTTCTGGATTCTGGAGACCAATGGTCAAAGACGACCACCGGGCTCTCGTGAGTAACCTGGACTCAAGGGGCTTACCTCAGGCTCAGAGACAGGTACGGCCACGTCCGGTGAGGACTGAGGCAAAAGGGCAGGTGATGCAGTGTGACGAGATGCTTGTGAAATGATGGGGGATACAAGACTAGGTGGGTTAGCAGGAGTATGAGTTGAGGCGAGACCACGCATAGAGGGAACAGGGGTAGGAACTGGCTGGGCTGGAGAGGTCTTTGGCCAGACAGCGATGATCGCTGGGTCATCAAGAGCCAAAGACCGAGAAGTGGATGGGGCTCAAATGGACACATCAGTCGGAAGAGAGGTGCTTGGACTCCCAGACTCCCCCATCTGTTGAGATGCCTCACACGTAGGAACATGTGTGGCCGACAGCAGCACAATAGAGGTCAGGTCACGGTAGGTGAGTGACTCAAAGAAGAGCATGTCGCGGGACTCGACGATGCGACGACGGACGGGATCCCAAAAATGCCAGGCCTTTGACCCAGGGGAGATGCCCTCGAAGGCATACAAGCGACTTTACGGGGAGACCTTGGACCCCTGCTGGTTCTCGGTGTACCACAGAAGATCCCTAGACACGAGCGAGATGGAGATCGGCACGGTGGCCAAACCAGAGCTAGTACAGTGTAATGTGGTCTGGAATGGGACCGTGCGGGAGGCGGTTCCAGACCCACGTCATGTAGGCGAATTGTTCAAAGGCGAAGAACTTCGGGAGACCGCACTCAGACCGCATAGCACCAACCACATCCTCCATGGTGCGGTTCCAGCGCTCAGAGACAATGTCTTGTTGAGATGTAGCAAGAGTGAAGACCTAGTGAAAAATCCCGCGCTTGGTAAAAAACTGTCCATCTTGCTAAGAAACTCGCCACCGCGATCTTAGCGGAACGTATGCAGCATGTGGCACGAATGATGCCCAACCATTACTAGCCAGAGGCGAACCGCAAAAGTAGCATCGCTCTCTTGGCGCAGGATATAGACCCACCGCATCCAGGTGAGGACATCAGTCAGATTCAGGACGTATTGGCTCCGATCAGACAAAAACTCGACAGGAAGAGGCCCGAGAAGATCCGAGTGAACCAACTCAAGAGGGAGAAGGGCTCGAGAACGGGAGGCAGGGTAGGTGCAACGATGCATCTTTGCTTGAACGCAGAACAAACAATCAGTCTTGGGTGGCTCCTTGAAGGAAGCCGCGCCGAGAGCGGGCTGTGTCCGAATGAGCTTTGACATAGTATCGGAGCCCATATGACATAGGCGACGATGGAGCAGTCGGTGGTGCTTAGCAGACAACAATAGTGAAGAACAAAGGAGTAGAAGGAGTAGGGGAGCGAGGAGAAGAAGAGATCCGAGAGACACGGTACAAATCATCCACAACGAAGGCACGAAGAACGACGGTGCGAGTATCAAGAGCTGTCAAACTTGCGGAGTCTACAGTGTGCTCAACAGATAGTCCTATTAGTGTGCAGGCACGCACATAAAGCAAGCTGAGCTCAAGGTCAGGCACAAAAAGCACCTAAAAAGGATACAGGGAGCCAGACAAACCATCGAAGCACACGACCCTAACACCCTGGACTGGCAGTGACTGACCAGAGCTTGTGCGGACAGAAGGAACAGACGCCACATGACTGAGGAGAGCAAAGTCACTACGACGACAGGTTGTTTGGTGAGCCGCACCCGAATCGATGATCCAAGTGCCACTAGGATCACAACCTGAGGACGTCATTGTGCAATGGACAATGGAACACTCGACCTCATATGGGCTCTGAGCAATAGGTGAGGGGAAAAGACGAAGGGGACAAAGGTGAGACTCATGAATCCAATCAGTATTGTGAGGTCCATCATCATCACATGCCGCCTGTGCCCCCCTACATGAGTCATCACAAGCTACAAGGAAAGACAAAAGAAAGTCTGTGAACCACCCGGGTGTGACAACACACTCGCATCTCCCTCAGAGTGAAGCACCAAAAGCTGACGCAGCTCGGCGAGGATGCGATCACGTGAGTCCGGGTTGTCACTGCTCGTCGGTGGGGAAGCAGGAACTGCTGCGGTCGTGGTCGCCACGCGACCAAAGGCTGTGTTGCTGGACGCAGATCGCTGCGAGTGTACAGCATAAAGACCGCGAGTAATCCGCGCCCAGTCGAGCGGTTGCTGGCACTCGGTGTAGCGATGAGCGCCGCCACAGTTGTAGCGATGAGCGCCATCGCCTGATGATTGCTGTGGCTGCGACTACTGCTAGCCCAAACCACGCCTCCGTCTGTTCTTCTTCCCCTGTGCAGCTGTTGCCACATCCTACACCTGAGTCAGGTTGCCTAGGGTGGAAGGGGAAGAGAAGGATGTACCAGAGGATGAAGAAGTGGACTGTAGGAGGGGTGTCGGTGGCGGCGTGATGACCGCTGCAGCAAAGGAACTCTCCTGATGGGCCACGGGCGCCTCAAGGGCACAAGTCACCTGGAGAAAACGCTGATGTGTCCAAGGAAGAAGCTGAAGGGAGGTGGAGAAGGGCTCAAGCATAGCGTTGCTGTACCCCGAGAAGATATATGTGTGGTCAAGACAAACTCCGATCATGAGCGTGCAAAGCGCCCACAGCTGTGTACCTCTTGAGGTCCCAAGGCGCGTGCAGATGCGCATGGCACATCACCAGTAATTGACTACGAGCTCGGCAGGTCCCTGACAAAGGGAGTGAAAGGCGCAAATGTGAGCTGCGTGGGTGGCGTGCGTCTGTGCAGCAAGTAGGGACAATGCCAAGTCCCAGCCCCAGCATGGATCAGCACCCGCGCATGTACCGGCCTCTCCAAGGAAAGGTCGAAAGTCCAGGACAGTCTCGTGTGGCATGGTGTGAAGTAGTCCACACATAGCCCAAGCCACTGTCAGCACCTGAGCGCGGTCCGTAACCTGGTAAGGACTGTGATAGTAGGACCGTACCCCCTCCGAAGTGGCCCAGACCTGGAGGAAGGTCTCCCAGTAAACAAAGCCGTCCTCGTTGACATATCATGGGGGTGGTGTCTTGAAGTCCTTCGGTTGCCGCTCCATAGGGAGAGCAAAAACAGGTTGGAAAAGACGAGGGATGGGTAAGACACGAGGATGAGGAAATTCGTCGAGGTGGAGATCAGGAGAGGATCGGATCTCCGAGAACAGCGAACCGGATCGCGTCTGCAGCCGACGGAGATGCTCCTGAAGTACGCAAATCTTCCTCTCGGGAGTGTCATCGTCCATACCTGGCATGTTAGGGTCCTCATCCAAAGGATCTGTTGGCCTGAGGGTGAGTGTGCACCCTGCAGGGTCCCTAGCAGTGGCTGGTTCACACCACCAACTCTTTTTGGAGAGACTGAAACTGTGAAGGCAAATGGTTCCAAGGATGGCAGATAACTGGTCAGAGAGTGAGGCAATAGTTTTGGCCTCAATTGAATGGGAATGAACACTTGATCAAGGCTCACAAGCAGTGGTATTTTATAGCCACTGATCTAAGCTTTCCAGAACACCAAAGCATGCCAGATTTGAAGCTTCCTAGCAGATTCTATGGCTTCTAGAGTGCTCCTTGGTAGGCTGTCCTTTTCCCACCTAGGAAGGCATCCCTTCCCTCCTCTAGAAGCTTCTGCCCCCTCCTAGATTCCTCAGCTTGCTTCTAGTAGGAGGGAAGGTGTCCAGAAGACCAAGACACCTCTAGATGCCTTGTAGGACAAGTCACCCCTTCTAGAAGGTGTGCCACCTTCCTGGATCCTCACCTGGCCTTCTAGAAACTTAAGAGGAACTCTAGAGGTTGAGCTAGCTTCCTGGTATCTATTTTCCACCTCCCTTGAGGCAGGGCAGAATTTCATCTTGTGGGACTTGAACCCGGGCCCCTGCCTCTAGAGGTGGACACTATTAGCCACTAAGCCACAAAGGCTTGTCTTTTTGGTGTTCCTTTTTGGAGTCACTCCTGCCATGGTGAGGAGCATCACTCCAACAATCTCCCCCTTGCGCATCACCCATGGCAGTTATCCATGCTCAACCTGCAACTGAAGAGCCTTTCTCCTCATGGGAGGAGAGCTCATACTTTATTGCTCCCTCCCACTCAACCCCATCCTTCTTGTGCAGTGCCTCCTTGAGGCTCCTCTTGCGCGAACCCAGTCCAAATGCCCTTTTCGGCATCGTATCTTTTTTTCCTTCTTCGCACACGGTTGCTGGTGCGGAGCTCTTGAGGCGGTTGTTGTTGTTGCTGTCCCCTTTCGGCGCCATCCTCTCCAAGCGCCTGCTCCCCCTCTCTTGGAGACCTTGGAGACATCTGTTGACTCCCCACCTCCACGTCCATCTCTGGTGCTTCGGATTCCTCATCCGAACTGGCCGCAATAAAGTCTGCCGCTCGCCCATCCCTCAGGCGATGCTCTCCGGTTGGTGGTGATGCAAGGATGTCACCCTCATTCACGTCCTCCGGCGTCTCCCCCTCAAGGAGTGGCATCCACTCCCCCCTCTTGGAGAGACCTGCCTCCTTGTCTGTCCAACGGCTTTTCTCGTTGAATGTGACGTCGCGACTTCGGACAATCTGCTGCCTCCTTGGGTCAAAGAGCCGGTATGCCTTGCTTCCGCTCTCATATCCAAGGAAAATACACCGGCGGGTACGTGGGTCCAGCTTGCTCCGTCCTTCACGTGCCTGCACCATTGCATGTGCAACACAACCAAATGTGCGGAGGTGACCCACCGCCGGCTTCCTCCCGCTCCACATCTCTTGTGGCGTCTTCCACGCCTTGCTTTCCTTGTCCTTCAGCGGCTTGGTCGGCATGAGATTCATGATGTACGCTGCTGTCCTTGCCGCCTCCGCCCAATACCGTTGTGTAAGGCCGGCGTCGCTCAACATGGATCGTACCATGTGAAGGATTGTGCAATTTGCTCTCTCTGCGACGCCATCCTGTTGTGGGGAGTGTGGATTTTTTTTTCTGCCACTCAATCCCCTTGCTCTTCATCCACCCAAGGCACCCCGCATATTCACCGCCGTTGTCACTCCGGAATGCCTTCACCTTCAACTCTGTTTGCCGCTCCACATCAGCCACAAACTCCTGCATGCACGCAAGGACCTCACTCTTCCACTTCATTGGGTAGAGATAGAGTTTCCGGCTGTGGTCATCGATGAAGGTGAGGAAGTAGCGAGCTCCGTCGATGGAGGTCTCAAGCGGTCTACACACATCTGTGTGTACTACGGCCAGTTTTGCCGATGCACGCGTCCCCTTGGCGACAAACGGCTGCCGATTTAATTTGCCAATGATGCATGGCTCACACACGGTCTCCTTGGTTCCATCAAGGCTGCTCATCTGGAGACCCCGCACCACTTCCCTCTTAGCCATCTCCTTCACTGTCGATGGAGAAATGTGGCAGAGTCAACGTTGCCATAGGTCCAGGTCTCCTCCATCCCTCGTTGCAAGATTGGCGGCGTTGGACCCCACCTGGCTGCTGAGGATCTTCGCGCGTAGCAGGTACAAGTCCTCCTCCCTCTTGGCACGCGCAATCACCTCACCTTTGCCCTCTTTGCGGATGACGGCCTCCTTCTTTGTGAAGAGCACCTCAAGTCCCTTGTCGGTAAGGCGGCTGACGGAGAGCAGGCTTGCCCCAAAGTTGGGCATATGCAGCACATCGTAGATTGTGCTCGTGACAGGTTTGCCATCCACAATTGACTCAATGCGGACGTTACCCTCACCGGCGGCCACCTCTGTTTTTCCATTGGCCACCGTCATGCGTCTCTCCGAGGCGCCGTATGTGACAAATGCCGCCCTGTTGCATTGCGTGTTGCAGCCTGATCCGGAGTTGATGACGGCAACTCCCGGATCCTTCAAGTTGGTGGAGTTGTACGCCATAAGGGCGTGCTCATCTTTCTTCCTGCCCCGATGCGACCGATCTGTTTTCTTCTTGGGACAGTTGCGCACGTAGTGGCCCTCCTTGCCGCAGTTGAAGCACTCCCCCTTCTTGTCACCCTTCTTGGTACCCTGTTTGGCACCCTTCCACTTGTCGCCTCTGCCTCCACTTTGAGGATGAACCGTGTAAGCTGAACTTGATGCCGCTGCACTCTCTTGACTGCCACGTCGCATCCACTCATTGCGCACATACTCAGCAACCTTCGGGTACTTCAGCTAGTCGGAAGGCCAGTCCCCAAGGACTGTGATCATGGGACTCCAACTGTCTGGAAAGGCCAGAAGGAGGATCATAGCTTGCAACTGAGAGTCAACCTCCCAACCCGTGGCCACGCACTCCGCTGCGAGCGACTCAATCTGATGCAGGATCTCCATGATGTTGTCACCTTCGTTGGCTCGGAGGGTGACGAGCCGTTTGAAGATGAAGAGCTGATTGGCAAGGTTGCTTGACTGGTAGATGGAGCAGAGTTCTGACCATGCGTCTGCGGCCATGGTGCATCCTTGGATGTGCCCAAGTTGTGGTGGGCATAATGCGGACACAAGGAGCGCCAACACCTTTTTGTTGCGCTTCTTGTATGCCTCCTTCACGTCAGCCGTTGCAGTCTCCGGCGGAGTAGTCTCATCACCTTTTACAAGCTCAAGCAGTCCCTTCTCATCGAGGAAGACCTCAAACTGCCACCTCCACAAGGCAAAGCCGATCCCATCGAACTTAAGGACAGTGCGGCTGCTCTCTTGCTCGATGGTTGCCATGTCTTGCCGTTGGAAGCGTGAAATCAAGCTGGCTTTGAACCCCTTAGAGGCGTGGGCCCATAACCCTTTGTTGGCCTGAGGGTGAGTGTGCACCCTGGAGGGTCCCTAGCAGTGGCTGGTTCACACCACCAACTCTTTTTGGAGAGACTGAAACTGTGAAGGCAAATGGTTCCAAGGATGGCAGATAACTGGTCAGAGAGTGATGCAATAGTTTTGGCCTCAGTTGAATGGGAATGAACACTTGATCAAGGCTCACAAGCAGTGGTATTTTATAGCCACTGATCTAAGCTCTCCAAAACACCAAAGCATGCCAGATTTGAAGCTTCCTAGCAAATTCTATGGCTTCTAGAGTGCTCCTTGGTAGGCTTCCTTTTTCCCACCTAGGAAGGCATCCCTTCCCTCCTCTAGAAGCTTCTGCCCCCTCCTAGATTCCTCAGCTTGCTTCTAGTAGGAGGGAAGGTGTCCAGAAGACCAAGACACCTCTAGATGCCTTGTAGGACAAGTCACCCCTTCTAGAAGGTGTGCCACCTTCCTGGATCCTCACCTGGCCTTCTAGAAACTTAGAGAGGATCTCTAGAGGTTGAGCTAACTTCCTGGTATCTATTTTCCACCTCCCTTGAGGCAGGGCAGAATTTCATCTTGTGGGACTTGAACCCGGGCCCCTGCCTCTAGAGGTGGACACTATTAGCCACTAAGCCACAAAGGCTTGCCTTTTTGGTGTTCTTTTTTGGAGTCACTCCTGCCATGATGAGGAGCATCACTCCAACAGGATCAAGAAGTGGCGGGTCATGTCCTTCTGTTCTCCTCGGTGTAGATGTTGACTGCTGCGCAGAAGGTGTGACACCGCCGATTCCCTCGGAGGTCTGCTGTGGGGACTAACCACGAAGACCAGTGAGCGTGGGGATGGCGTCGGTGTTCTCCTGCTACAGGCGACGCGTCTCATCCGGCTGAATCCGCAGGTCCTCAATAGCTTGCGAGTGTAGGCTCATGACCCCTGAGGAGGAGGAAGAGGGATCTGGTGGTCCTTTGTCCTTGTCATCGGTCGGCGCCATGTTAGCGCTAAGTATGGACCGGGATGTCAAAACAGTCAGATTGCAGAACCGGCAGCGGTTCTTGAGGAGTTGAAATGCTGGCAACTTTTGACTTACCGACACCAAAATTTGACTAAGGCAAGTGCTGACGTCAGCAGGGTTTTGTGATGTCAGCACGGACCTGATGATATCAGCGAGGAAAATGCTGACATCAGCACCATTTTTTTTTTTGCGTGGGAGTCACGCGGTCTCCTCAGTGGGAAGGGGGGACCTTGTCACCCCCTTGCGCGGCTGCGCAGCTGCGCAGCAACGGAGAATCTGCGCAGCTGAGCAGAGTCTGTGCGGTTGCGCAGCGTGACTACACAGCAGCTGAAATTGCTGCTGCACAGCACTGTTGCTGCTGCGGGCGCTGCTGCTGCTGCTGCTCTGCTGCTATAGCTGCTGCTGTTGCTGCTGCAGCAATGAATGTCCACCATGAAGTTGTTGTGCACCCATATGTTTGTCAGGAAGTCAGCCCCTTGCATGTCCGTGCTGACCTAAATGACAGAGACTCGCTGTCGCTCCATCAAACCACAAAGAAAGTGCCTGCTCAACAGAATGTTCTTTGAGCATGCATGGAACCCATCGGAGTTTTGAGCAATGACAAGAGCACTCTTGTTATTGTAGGGTTGAACAATGGAAGCAACAGACTAACGCAACACACAAAACTGATGTTGAAACCACACCACCTCATCAGCTCCAACCCCCAACCCATCATACTCATCCTCTAATCAGCCACGTACATGAGAAGATGCGTGGAAGCTTCCTAGCGACTTAGCCGCTGACTAGGCGTCAGTGCATTGTCAAACGGTGACGACAGTGACAAGTCATACACACAATGGCAAGGGTCTGGCTAGGAGACACAAGGCAAAGTGTCATAATGCTGCAATAGCATTTGTAGAGAGGAATGACGAATGACAGGTCCACAACATAAACACCTTCTGCGGCGCATGGCGGGTGTCGCATGCGGCAGTGCAAGGTCTGTCAAAAAACTGGCCCAGAACCACTGTTTTGGCCGTATCTCTGCGCAGACAAGTGAGAACGCTACGCCTTCTGAACCTTAACTTGCAAGATCTCAAGCCGGACACTGTGACTGGTCACATGCATGCATCCGGCATCAAACAACGGACACACAATGAAAAACATACAAATTGGGCCCATGGCCAGTCCACCGATAAAATCCTACAGGTTGTAGAAAAACTGCAGAAGGTTCCAGACAGCGCCCAGGACTCTGGGATGGTTGTTGGCCAGCTCCAGGCTGGTAGTCCACCATAAGACAACGCACGGGTGCCACCTGGGTCCGCATCAGGGATCTACACGGGCATGGACATGGCCGAGTGGTCATTGTAAACTGTACACGTCGATAGGTACGTCACAAATCACATTAGTAGAATGGAGCCCTGCTTGCATCTGCGTCACTACACAACGGTGCCAACTTTTAGGAACACATCTTGCCCGTCTGCGTCCATCAGGAATCCATGAGAGAATAAAAAGATGCCCCAAGTAATAAAACACAATGAAAGAGACGGTTCTTGAGAAGGTTCAAAGATGGCAAAGAAACGCGTTAAAGACTGTAAGGGATAAGAAAGAAATTAGAACAAACAAGTAACAGAACTGTGGGGATATAGTGTCTCACACACAAGTATTTGGAAGAACACAAGTCCAACCAACAGGTGAAAAATAGACAAATCTAGCCGCAAGCTCCTAAACAACATCTTGTTAGACGCTAAACTAGGTGATGAAGAAGAAAGGATAACACCTATGAGAAAATGGTCGAAGGCAGCTGATCACCAAAAAACAACTCCAGAGAGCGCGTGAGGATGCGTCAGCGGAGGCTAATGTTGTCAAAGTAGCATACCACAGCTCAGCGAGTGAGTGGTGACAAGTCTGGAGGTCACCGTGATTGACACACCAACAGTCCTTCATGACCCGCAGACAACGCTCACAACAAGCGAGCAAGGGTCATAGAATATTACCACCATATCCAATGATGAAGCCCAGGTGAGAGAGCCACACAAGAATGGTGGACGAAGAGAGGGAGCAAGAAGAGCGATGTATGAATCACACAAGGGGACAAGCATGCACAAGAAGCTCAACACTATGTACAACAAACTTGAACTTGTTGCTGCATAGCGCTTTTTTGAGGAAGTCCGCATGCTGCTGCCGCGTGTCAACACCCACGACACAAACATCACCACATGAAGTATGCTCATATACAGAATAATGCTTTACACTGATGTGCTTTGTGTGTATGTGACAAATGCCATCACGCTTCACAATACGGCGCATGCTCTCATGGTCACAACGCAAGGTGATGCAGCAGATGCGTTGGCGGAGCTGCTGCATGAGAAGGCATAACCAAATGCTCTCTTGAACCCCTATTCCAAACATGACATACCCAACCTCATTTGAGCTGCACACTATGCAACCATCCTTGCCACTCTTCCACTAGACAGTTGTGTCTTCGACAAGAGAGGTATAGCCAGACCGGCTATGCGCATTGCGATGATGGATGCAATCATTGCCACTTTATCCTTTGACAACCACATGACAATGTCCGCAAAAGCACAAGCCTAGGCATGGGGTAGACAGGACATACCGAATAAGACACAGGACAACCTCCAGATGGAGGTGATGGGGATGTTGTGAGAAATGCAACAAGAAGTTCATAAGATAGAAAAAAATATACGTGTGTCATGGTCCCAAGGAAGATAAGGGAGCCAATGACTTAGAGGTACGTCATGACATCGACCGAATCCTACAGACGAGCTGTTTTTTGTGACATGAGAAGCTTATGTCCGAGAGATGTCGTTGGCATGGATGCAGGGGAGACTGGCCAGAATGTCAAAAAAATTCCCCCACACCGTCTTGTCGTTTCCAACATGATTTACGTGGAGTACACAACGCTCGCCTCACGCTCAATCTCCATACCTAAGAAGACGTGAGCTGGACCAAGATTGATTTTGTTAGCATACCGGAGGAGATCCTTCACCAAGGTTCATTTGGTACTCAAGAGACCATCAACATAGACAAGGAAATCAACGAAGGGTGCACAGGGAGCACTCATGAACAGATCAAGGTAGACAAGGTTGGGGTGGTACCCTCCTTGCTTCAAGGTAGCGGAGATCTCAAGGTTGTAATAACAAGGACATTGCTTCAGGCCGTATAAGACCTTTTGAATATGCTAGACTCGGTTTGTGTCGTCCTGAAACCCTCGAGGCTAGACGAGATATAATTCTTCCTCAAGCTTGGTGTAGATAAGGGGGTTGTTTACGTCCATCTGGTAAAGATCCCAATCTTACCGGGCCACAAGACTCAACAAGGCTTTTACAGTGGTGTAATTGTAAAGAGGTGTAAAGGTGGCATCAAAGTCCACACAAAGCACCTGAGAGAATCTCCTTGCTATATGACGAGCCTTGCACAGCTGGAATAATCATCGGGACTTTTCTTTGAAGTACGTAATGAGCTTCTATGGCCTTACAGCCTATCGGGATCCTCACCTTCTCATGAACCCCATGTTACTCATTGGCAGCTAGCTCCTCTTACATATTCTGCCAGACTGTTGCATATACAACGGAGCAAGATTGTTGCACACTGTTTGGTTCAGGCACATGTACCATGGTGCCAAACACAACAAGTACAGCGGCAACTGAGGGACATCGTAGCGGTTGACTAGACTCAGCAATTGTGACAGCACAGTTGAACTCATCAGTGATGAGGGAATATCGAAAGGTGGTGTTTGGCTGCACCACAATCGTTGCCAGGCCAAGAGTGTCAAGGCTAAAGGTAGGAGCATGCTTTGTGTGGCGAACGACATCACTGTTAACGGGACGAGGACACCACAGGGGCCCATAGGAGCCAACCAAAGCAGTGCGAATGGCAGGTGGGGCACAATGAGGCTCAAACTTCAAGGACCTGAGGCAACCGCCAGGTGCACCAAAGAATGGTGAGGAGAAAGGCAGCTGCGAGGGTGCAACCGGGTCGGCTGCAGATGGGATCACAACCAGCAATGCAGGCGACGTTGCTAGCATCGATGGTGATGCTTCAGACATTGACCATAGTGATGACAATGATGCAAAAGGAGGCAACATAGGCAACGACATAGATGCGATAGGAGCCAACGCCAGTGATGACTTGTTTGTGAGAGAAAATGATGCTAGCGACGGCACGGATGCAACAGGATACGGCATAGGTGAAGACGCGGATGAGGAAGGAAATTGCGCAGGTGAGGATGCAAATGTGACAAGAGCCAACACCGGTGACAACGCATATGCCACAGGAGCTGACGTCAATAATGATGTGGTTGCAACAAGAGATGATTTAGGCGATGACGTAGATTTGACAAAAGGAGATGTAGGCATGTTAGCAATGGAAATTGGAGTGCAACCATGATCAAAGGAGATCCCACTGACACCACATCCCCAAGAACAAGAGAATGGTGCTAGTGACAGGATAGAGGGAAACAATTCTTGAGAAAAAGTGTTTTCAAAGAGGATAATGTAACGAGGCTCAATAAGCAAGTTACGGTGAGGGTCCGAGAGGCTGCAAGCCTTGGACTAGGAAGAGAAAGCAAAGAAAGGATAGAGACGACTGCGGAGAAATAGCTTGCCATTACATTGGTCCTCAGGGAGCCAAATGCAGGAAATGTTATCCCACATCTGAGTAAGATGGAGGTTGACACGACTACCAAACCATCAATCAAACGGCGTAACATGACAATGTAGTGGACCGTGGAGCACAAGGTTCCATACCCACGTCATGTACGACATGGCCTAAAATGAAAACAGCGGGGGGGAGGGGGGG
>SZWC01007191.1:23604-35475 GCA_023375785.1 Penium margaritaceum | reverse complement strand
TCTCTCTCTCTCTCTCTCTCTCTCTCTCTCTCTCCCTCTCTCTCTCTCTCTCTCTCTCTCTCTCTTTGTGATTAGGGAGGCAAGGGTGTCACAATAAGCTCTTGAGGTTCTGCGTGTCAACAAAATGGAGCCCATTATGGCACAGTTATTTACAGTTTGCTTCATGGAATACCTTGGGTGGCCCATTGGTGGTCTTTTTTCTTTCCCCCGATGACTTACAGCTTGTGGAAAACTTTGTCATCCTCCAATGATTTTGTTGGCAGGCTCACCACCTGTTGTGTTACTCCCTTTGCATGTGCGTTGATTGGATTCTGGAATCTTGTTCCAGATCCAACCAGCACATGAGTTTATTTCTATCTAATTCTGTAGCGCCTGGTCATCTTGCTGTAGTCTTCACTATTTACAGGCTCCATTCACATACATACAATCAAGAGTGTTGGAATTTTCTGTAGTGTCGTTAATACTGGGCATATAGTTATGCTTGACGTGCTGTACGTGCCCTACCTTAAAATCAGCTCTTTTCCACTACTCTTGATAATGAGGGCATGAACGTTATCTTCAGTCATGATGTTGGTACCATTGCTCTTCCTCCCTATGGTCATTTCATAATGTGTGACATCAAGTGTGAGAATTTGTTTTGCTCTCCTGTTTGTGAGATTTTCCTAATCTGCTAGCTGTGCATGCTTCTCCCTCTCTCATTGCTCGCATTCCTTTCTACTCCTGAACCGTCTTCGTCCTACGCATCTGAGTCTTCCACTTTCTTTGATTTGGAGTCATTAGCTGGATCTCGATCATTGTTACACGATTCTTCATGTCATTCCTCTTCCCATTCTACCACAGTTTCTCAAATAGATCCTCTATCCAAACAACCTGTGCTCCCTGTTCTGTCCTAGTATTTTTTAGCCCTTGATGGGAGATTGTGCTCCGTGCCTTCTTCATTGCAAACTTTGGATTTTATTCACCATCGCTAGCGGTCCACAAGTTGGGATGCCATCAGCGTTGCAGTTGGTGCCGTCCATCTGGGCACAATCATTCAGTAATAATTTTTTTCTAACAATTGTGATAGATTCATTGTCGTATCGTTGTCCATGATGACTTTTCCAAGTCAAATTCCACCATATTGGCACGCGTCGGTCATAGTCAATTTTTAAAGGCACCAGCAGCTTCAGCATTCTCCCCACCAGCAAATACCGCTTCATCTTCAGCACCGCCTCCACCAGCACCTTGTTCTTCAAACCAGACCTCATCATCCTCATCAGCATCTGCAATGAGAAAGTCCCAATCCCACTCTTCCCTGTTTTTTCCTGCCGCGTCATCAATTCCTCCATTTTTTTATTCCCAATCTCAACATCCTCTTTCTTTGTTTCCTTCAAATTGTCAGCAATGAGGGTTTGTGCCTTATTCTTGTTGTAAAACTTGTTAAGACAGACATTGAACCCTACCAGAAGCTCTATTGTGCTATCCTTCAGCCTGTTCCACAGTACAATCTGTACAAGCCCATGCTTTGAGAACACCTGTTAATTTTCCAAGGAACTGCAAGGTTGTGCAAGCAGTCTCATGGACAAAACACAAAGAACAGGGAAAATTGTCATGAACCTGGCAGAAAGGTGGAATGTCACCAGCCACCCTCTGCTGCACTACTTCCTTTGCCTTCTCTATGTCCTTGGAACGGGAGGAGTCTTTGTTGCATGTCACCCACACGTTCTCACAATCCTCTAGCTCTTTTTCAAGAGAGTCAACATCTTTCTCTGGCACCAGGGCTGAAGCCACCATGTTCCATGCTTCTTCCATCTTCTCGTTGCCATCAAATTTATACCCAAAGCGCATCGGATACACATGATGGATTGCAGAAAAAACAGGACATATCATCTGGTTATTGCACCGCCATCTCAGCCACTCCACTGTAAAGTTTATTCCGGTTGGGTTGCACAATGCACACTTGCACACGGCCTCTGTTGTATCCACCAACCTTGCGCAATGCAGGGTCTCGCAGGTATCTCCTATAGTTCCTCCAACAGCATCAACCTTGCGCAGTGCAAGCACAAACGGCGTGATGAGTTTCATCAGCGCCTTCACCTGCAGCCACAACATGGCCATCCTGATGATGCAACACACTTCCTTGTTTTCTGCACTCCAGCCAGCGTCACTGCCATCTCCCATCTGCTGCCATTTTTGACTGATCAACAAATTCTACATATCATCATTCATTTCTAAGAGGCGGCTCAATATCATGTGGAAAGATGCAAAATGTGTTGCTCCAGTTGGAAGGAGCACCTTGTCCCCCGAACTCTGACTTCAGCCAGGACCTTAAGATATCCGTGTTCCAGAAAAATGTGACGAATTTCTTACTGTTGCTTACAACTTCCTGTCCCCACTCTGTATTTCTCATGTGTTTCGGGCACAGGTCCAGAGTATGAAAGGAAGAGAGTGAAAAAGACCGCACGGTACTTCACGTGCAAAGCCTCGTACACCTTCTTGTTTGTGCTTGTGCTTTGCTTCATGACCATGATGACCTTCTCAGTGTTGAAATAGTATGCACCTTGTCCACTGCCTAGCTGGCTAGCTACACATACAGACAAGGCATGCAGTGCTCTATGGAGTATGTCCCCTTGGTCTGTTCTGAGATGGACCAGGAATGCACTGCCCATAATGGGTATGTCCCCTGTGGCTCAGCATAGGAACCGTATCTTTTTGGATTGGTTAAACAGGCACCGGAGTCTCAAACAAGAGGTTGCGGGTTCAAACCCCGCAACGGCCGCAATTTTCTTTGTGGCCAAAACTAGGACAGGAAGCTTCTAGGAAGCATACAAGAGCCTGCCTTGAGGATGACACTTGGCGGTCTAAGGACACGCCAAGTAGGACTGTAGGTTGAGGTTGGATTCAGTGGAGCCACTACAAGCAGAAGCTTTAGCAAAGCTCTACAAGTATAAAAGGTTGTACCTTGCATGCATCCATTTGCATTTCTTGCCTTTGTGACTTCTCACAGAGTGTCCAACCAAAGGTAGACACTAAAGACCAACATGCGGACTTTGTGAGGTTACAAACCAAACGAGCCTAAAGTGTGGATCCCTCGTTTGAGGGTGATATGTTATCTTGGTTGCAATACCAAGAGCGGTTGCCGGCCTCCCATGTCGGGACCCGTTTTCTAGACCGTTGCTATCTGGTGCATTGACAAAGGGTTATGGGCCCATACTTCTGGTTCTAAGGCACGCTTCCAAGACCGTCTAGCGCGTGGTCTTGCAGGGCGCACAGGTACAATAGGGACACGACCATCGGACGGCTCCATCTGCTCCATCGGCTCCATCAGCTTCTTCAGGTAGGGTGCGCGCACGTGGCGGACCAGGGGACAAGGAACAGCTCTGTCCATGTTGGACAAGACCCTTGAGCCCCAACGGGATTAAGCTCTACCCTTTTTTAGAAGGTGGTACGACCCCGAGTCCATTCCCTCACGACGGCACCATCGCCTTAGGCGATCATCGGCGGGAGGGGTATGCAACGGAACCAACTGCACCTTTGACAACAGTCGCAGTCAGCAGCCTCATCAGCCTCATCGGCCTCAACAAAGCAGAGTAGCAACAAAGCAGAGAAGACGAGCAACCGCAGGAAATGGCGGATCCGACTTAATCCCGCCTTTAGGCAGGTATGTCCAAATTCACGGAGACAAGGTTTCTCTTGTGGAAATGGCAATTTGAGATTGTCATGAACGTGTGTGGCTACCTCGACATCCTAAAAGGGACCGAGACAGCACCCGCCGATGCGACGGTGACGACGCATGCGGCTGACCTTGCAACATGGACGAGGAAGAACAACATGGCTCTCGCCATTCTTCTGACGTCCATCAACGAGACTCAACACTCCCACATCACAGGATGCACATTGGCTGCCGAGGCCCAAGCAAAACTTGCACGCGTGCATCAATAAAACGCCCTAGCAAACCGACTCTTCATCTTCCAAAGGTTGATGTCGATGAGGGTGAGCGAAGGAGAATCGACACCCGTATTTTTGCAGTCGTTTGACAGCGTGCTGCAAGAGATCCAGCAAATGGAATGGAATCTTGACTCCAACATGCATGCCATGATCCTTCTAATGGCGCTGCCGGAAAGCTGGGGGTCCCTGATCACCGTATGTGGTGGTTGGAAGGAAGCAGATCTGACGTATGAGGCTGTCACAGAACACGTCTGCAACGAGTCCATGCGACGCAGTGGCAGTGAAGCAAACATTTCAGCCTATGCCTCTCGCTTCGGTGGAAAAGGTGCAAGCTCTCGCTCCAGTCAAGGCAACAGTGGAAGCGGTGGCGGTGGAGGGAAAGGCAATGGTGGCGGGAAGAGTTCCAAGAAGCTCGGCAACTGTCACAACTGTGGCAAGGCTGGGTACTGGGCTAGGGACTGCCGTAGTCCCAAGAAAGAAGGCGGGAACAAAGGTGAAAGGAGAAGAAGGAGCTCACCAACATGATGGCTAGGGGGCTGCCCATGAAGGGCGCAGCGATCCTTAGGCCAGGGGCATTCGCCCTTGACTCGGGCACCAACCACCACTCATCAAAAGAGAAGGGTGGATTTGTCTCCATGGCCGAATCTGTCATGCGCATCAAGTGTGCAAACGGCGGCGTCGTCCAAGCCATGGGCGAAGGGGACAAGGTGATCACGTTCAACGTGAATGGTGCGGAGAAGGCGGTCAACCTTCAAAAGGTGGTGTACATGCCCTCCTTCGCAGCCATCTTGCTGTCCGTGTCACAAATCACTGACAACAACATGACAGTGGTGTTCACCAACAAGGAAGCGGTAGCCCTAAAAACGAGGACATCCAGATTCTGTACACCAAAGACGATCTCATGCTTCAAGTTCCAAGAGTCGACGGCCTCTACGTGCTTCAAACCAAAGTCACCAAGGCTTCGGATGAGGGACTCGCATGTGCCACCATGATAGTGGCACCGGAGCCAAAGGATGCACCATCGGCGACCGCTGCAGCCGCCACATCAACCAAGGACACTGACGCTGAGCTGTGGCACCGGCGATTTGGCCATGTGGCCAACAGCACACTGTGGAAGATGCAGGAGGAAGAGGTAGTCTGCGGAATGGAAGGGTGCACCATGAAACATGGCGGAGGGTGTGCATTGTGTGAACCATGCCTCCAAGCGAAGGCAAAGAAGAAGCCGTTTGGGAGAGGAGGTCAACGAGTGGAGCACGTCTTGGAACTGATACACAGTGACGCGTGTGGACCCTTCCGCACACCGTCTAATGGAGGAAGCAAGTACTTCCTGACCTTCATTGACGACCACAACCGCAAGTTGTGGATCTTCTTCCTCAAAACAAAGGGAGAGGTCAAGGAGAAGTCCTCAAGTCTGTCGCCATGGTGGAGCGGCAAACGTCTAAGAAGGTAAAAACACTTCGAAGTGACAACGGGGGTGAGTACGAGGCATGCAAGCCTTCGCTCAATCATCATGGCATCCGCCACGAGAAAACCACCCCTTACAACCCCCAAAGCAACGGCGTTGCCGAGAGGATGAACCAGACCCTACTCGGCATGGTGCGAAGCATGCTCTTCGACGCCAAGCTCCCACCTTACTTTTGGGCAGAAGCAGTAACAACCGCCTGCTACCTCTTGAATCTCACACCAGCAACTGCCTTGCGGAAGCGTGGAAAGGAGCAGGACAAGTAGCTGAAGACCCCACAAGAAGCATGGTCGGGAAAGAAACCCAACGCATCTCATCTGAAGGTGTTCGGGTCAACTGCATGGGTGAAGATCCAGTCGGGAGAAGGTGGAGGCAAGCTCGACGCATGTTCCAGGAAGTGCGTCATGGTTGGGTATGACACATCACACAAAGCCTATGAGCTTCAGGATCAGACATCAAGCAAGCTCGTGAGAAGCCGCGATGTCGTGTTTGACGAACGCAACCTTGAAAATGGAGAGCTACTGGACCCGAACCTCACTCCCAAAGCGGGAGAGTGGATAGTATTGCTTGAGTTCGGAGACCAAGCACCCGATAACTGGCTCACTTTGCCAGCAGGTGGTGGGAATGGGAGAGCAGCTGTGGAGGATGATGCAGCATCTGACATGGACGCGGATACCAAGGCGTCCGGGGCTTTTGAGTCTGACTTGGAGTCTGACGACTCTTCTGACAATGACGACGACGACAAACCACCACCTGTGGAAGCACAACACCAAATCAAGAAGTCGCACCACTACCCTGGCGCAGTTTGTGACCAAAGAGAGCACCTTTGCCGTATGAGGATGATTGGACCGGCCTTAGCTGGTCGTGCATGGCTCAGGGAGAGCCATCCACAGTGGCGGAGGCGATGAATGGCCTAGATGCGACCAAGTGGAAGGAGCCAATGGATAGCGAGCTCGTGTCCATTGCCGAGAACGGCACGTGGGTGCTGGTGGATAGACCCAACAAGACCCACATGGTGGGATCCAAGTGGGTCCTCCGAGTGAAGAAGAAGCAAGACGGCATCATCGACAAGTTCAAGGCAAGGGTAGTGGCTAAGGGGTTCCCTCAACGCCCGGGCTCCGAGTACGATGAGATGTTCGCGCCGTTGTGACCTTTGCCTCCATCCGGTCTCTCCTTGGCATTGCAGCCGCGAAGAACTTGGAGATACACCAGATGGATGTCAGGACAGCTTTCCTTTATGGGAAGCTTGACAAGGAGGTGCTGATGGAGGTGCTGGAAGGAGTCAAAGCTCCCAAGGGCAAGGTGTGCAAGTTGGTGAAAGCGCTCTATGGGCTGAAACGGGCTCCAAGGATGTGGTACAAAGAGATGGACGGTTTCATGACCAGCCTCTCCTTTGCGCATTGCCAGAATGACCCAAGCATGTACGTGCGCAATGATGGGAGAGGGCTGATGCTGGTTGCGCTGTACGTGGATGATCTGATCATCCGCTCGTCTTTGGTCGGGCTGCTGGATGAGCTGAATTCTGACCTCAGCAAAAGGTTCAAGATGAAAGACATGGGTCCTCTCGAGTACTACCTCGGGATTGCCATCCACTGCAACCGAGTAGCAGGCACCATTGAACTCAACCAAACCAAATACATCGGCGAGGTACTGAAGCGCTACCACATGGAAGACTGCAAACTTGTCAGCACCCCAATGACGACCGATACAAAACTGAAGGCCTCCATGTCGCCAAGCAATGAAGCAAAACAAAGGGAGATGCACGACATCCCCTACCAGTCTGCCGTGGGTAGCATCATGTAGGCCATGGTAGGGACTCGTCCGGACATCTGCTATGCTGTGGGACAAGTGAGCAGATTTGTGGCCAACCCTGGGCCACAACATTGGCAGGCAGTCAAGTGCATCTTGTGCTACCTGCAAAAGACACGTCACATGAGCCTCGTCCTTGGAGGCCACGAAGGAACGAACCCCCTTCGCCTCAAGTGCTACACCGATGCTGACTAGGGAGGAAATCTCGACGACAGGAAATCCACCTCTGGATACGTGTGCATCTTGAATGGCGCTGCCATCTCATGGGCCAGTAGGAAGCAAGATTGTTTTTCCGTGTCCACGGCTGAGGCAGAGTACGTTGCTCTGTCTGAGGTGTGCAAGGAGACTCAATGGCTGCACAGCTTGCTTGGCGAAATGACAGTGCCACAGAAGGATGGCGCAATCGTACACGTGGACAACATGAGCGCCATCTCGATGGCTGAAGACGAGATCATCTCCCGGCAAACGAAGCACATCGACATATGTTGCCACTACTCACGTGACCTGGTCATGAAGAACGTGGTGGACTTGTAGCACAGCGGAACGAAGAGCATGCTTGCTGACTCCATGACCAAGCCGCTAGAGATTGACTTGCACTCTGCAAGCATTTGTGGATTCGGCATGAGGAGTGCGGCAAAGGAAGGGTGAGCCCCAAGGCATTGATGGAGCCCAGTAAGCGACAAATGGACAGAGGTGCAAGGGAGGGATTTTTTGAAATAGTATGCACCTTCTCCAGTGCCTAGCTGGCTAGCTACACATACAGAAAAGGCATGCACTGCTCTATGGAGTATGTCCCCTTGGTCTGTTCTGAGATGGGCCAGGAATGCACTGCCCATAATGGGTATGTTCCCTGTGGCTCATTATAGGAACCATACCTTTTTGGCTTGGTTGAATAGGCACCGAAGTCTCAAACAAGAGGTTGCGGGTTCAAGCCCCGCGATGGCCGCAATTTTCTTTGTGGCCAAAACTGGGACAGGAAGCTTCTAGGAAGCTTACTAGAGCCTGCCTTGAGGATGATACTTGGCTGTCTAAGGACGCGCCAAGTAGGACTGTAGATTGAGGTTGGCTCAAGTGGAGCCACTACAAGCTGAAGCTTTAGCAAAGCTCTGCATGTATAAAAGCATGTACATTGCATGCATCCATTTATAGTTCTTGCCTTTGAGAATCCTCACAGAGTTTCCAACCAAAGGTAG
Source organism: Penium margaritaceum (assembly GCA_023375785.1). NCBI lineage: Eukaryota > Viridiplantae > Streptophyta > Zygnematophyceae > Desmidiales > Peniaceae > Penium > Penium margaritaceum. The sequence goes on along the minus strand of SZWC01007191.1, from coordinate 27,084 downwards.
ACACTAAAGACCAACATGCGGACTTCGTGAGGTTGCAAACCAAACGAACCTAAAGTGTGGATCCTTCGTTCGAGGGTGATATGTTATCTTGGTTGCAATACCAAGAGCGGTTGGCGGCCTCCCATGTCGGGACCCGTTTTCCTAGACCGTTGCTCTCCGGCGCATTGACACTCAGGTCCCACCTTAGTGATGGCCTGGTCAATGACGCAAGACTCATGGTTTGCTTCACGGACCAAGCTACTCATATTGCAACTGAAGGCGTGAGAAACTCCCTCAGCGTTGGAGGCCATGGCGGAGTAGATGGGGCGCCCTAGTGACCACGCATGTGGCTAGTGCCACTAGAGCAGGTAGTGCCACATGCACTACAAAATAATCCAAGATGTCTAGCTTCTATAGGTACTGGATTAAGGAGCTTGCTGAGGGAACTCACCAAATGGTCCTTGGTGTGAACAGGGAGCTTTCTAGAGGAAGGGCCCTAGATGGAAGAAGGACTAGTCAGAGATCTATCCTGGTGATGGTGGAGCTCACCAAGGCCTGTTGAAGGGCTAGAGCTCAATGGTGGTGCTGCGATTTGTAGCAGAGGCCCTCGACCTGAGGGCCATGGCTGAGTTTCTCAGGAAGAACTAGAAAGTGGTGAACTGTGTCCCTTACAAACCTAGGATACAAGGCACAAGGATCCAAGGGAGGATCACCTCTCATGAATTCCTCTGCAATCTGTGGCCTGAATTGCAAGGCTTATGCATTGCTGTCCATTGCATGTATTTCACAGTGTGATTTGAATGCCAGAGAGGTTAACCATGTGGAATTTCCACATCATCACCCAACTTTAATTGGATGTTAACGTTCTTGCATTACCTTGAGTGTTGCAAGTGTGGTTACTGTGTGTGCCTGATACATAGACAGCATATGTGACGGCGCCACAAAGAAACCAGAAGCATCTTTCCTGAGATGTTCACCAGCTCGTTTTGAAAATCAGCCTTTCCAAGGTTGATCCGACCCTCTATGGGGGTAGGGGCGGGAGAGGGGAGGGGGTGTCGTAGTGAGTACTGGAAACTCCACCAAGTTATACACCTTTTGAATCCTAATTCCAAAAAATGGAGTCAAGTGGAGTCGATGTCCAAGTTGACGTTGATTGACTTGGTGACTCCGAATTGACCCCAAGTTGGATGTCAAAGTCTTGATGGATCTATGTTGAGGTATACTGTGACTTAAAATGCTGTGAGTAACATCTCCCTTTGGCCCCTGAGCCCTGAGAACAGGGTGACAGGCCCATGAGGCCACTAATGCTCCATTATGGGAACCTCCACAATGTTTCTCTTTGTGAACACGGTTTCTACGAGTCGGTTGATCAACTGTCTGGCACCAAAAGGTGTCTTTGCATGCTGGACAAACCATCAAAGGCCAAGGCCTCAAGTTCCTGTTGATTTTTTCACGCCATGCCCAACAACAAGCAGATACCCCGATTCGAACTTTACTAGACTGTCACTCACATGGATTAGTACGCTACTCACCCAACTCTCTTGATTTTGGTGACTCACTATGATTGTAAGCAGGGAAAAACTGGAAACGAGCAATGATTTCCTTTTTTTTTCTTAGGAAATTCAACAAAGAGATTCACACAATCCAGACTTTGGGATTCAATGACGGCTCTGATAAAGTATGACGGCAGTAAAAGGCCTTGTATAACCTTAGGATATTGCAATTTTGGAATACGAAAATCATCTCCAGTTTGGAGAAAGGAGGTAGTTTCAAAGGATGATTGATCCTGCTCAGTTTTTGAGTCTACCAACAGCACCATGTGTGGCCATCTTGGTTGATGATGTCCCCACTGTCTAACCAAGAGTGAAGATTGTATAAGATGTGTAGGCTGTATAGCATCGTCTTTGTTGGAGGTGTAGAAATCTCTTAGATCATTGGTAGGTAAGATTGCATGGAGAGAAGCTTGACTGAGTCTGAGTACGTTTTACTTGCCTTGGTTATATGCCAAAGTATTTGGTTGTTTACGCACTACTGCAAATTCCTGTGCCCATCTGCTCAATCATGTCTCTGTGCTTTAACAGCCACAACACCACATCATTTGCTGAGCAGATACCATGCTCCACTCTTGCACAAATCACATTGATGCTGACCCCCATTCATGCATGAGGAAATGAGTTATGGTTAATCATCCCCTTTCAATATACTAAAGTACCTGTGTATGGTTAATCCTGGTTAAGTATACTTCATAGAAGTTAACATCGAGATGTTAACTTTTTCAACACTAGGTCTTTAGTAGAGGTCAACTTAAATTGTTATACATCAAAAGGATCTGTCCATGTTTCTGAATTGGATTATTGTGGTTCAAAAGGAATGTTCATACATTGTAGTTTTACTTAAGCCTCCATATGTCCCTTGAATTATGCATCGGTTATCTTGTATGTTATATTCGTGTTACATAAAGCATGTGTTCCTAAATGCCTCGTTTCCTTCAATGAACTTCCATATGACAACTTAGGGCGCTATCCACATAGTGATATGGTCGCCATTCGATCGAAGATGACCCTCCCTCCCCCCTCCCCCCCTCCCTCCTCCACAAAACACCCAATAGGGGGTTTTGTGGGGGAGAGGGAACTGTATTGGGGAGTGTATTGGGAGAACCAAGTTTTTTTTACTTTTGTAGAGGCAGGTCCGCACCTCCCTCCAATACAATTGTTCAATAAACAAGGCTTTCCCAGCTACACTCTCCAACAAACCACCCTAATACACCTCCAACTGCTTGGAGAGGGAGATCTAGATACAAGGGACCCCCCACCCCTCCCGGAAGTGAGTGAGTGTTATCGCGAGAGTGTAGCTGGGAGTGTATCTGGTAGAGAGGAAAATGACTTGTGTACATCTATATCAAGTACTCTTAAGCTGTTGATTTCAAGCACCCGATCTCTCTCTCTTTGTCTACATAATCAGCTATAAGGTAGTCCACAAAAAATTTACTGTACTTCGACCCCGCCATAATGGAACCCCAAGTGAATCCCCCCCCCCCCCCCTCCTGCGCAAAAACCCCTAGTGTATTGGGGAAGTGTACTGGGAAGTGCATTGGAGGGACAAGGCTTTTTGGGACTTGTGTAGCCTCAGGTCCGCATCTCCCTCCAAATACACTTGTTTTGAAAAAAAAAGTCTCCCCCAGCTACTCTCCAATACACAACCCCAATACACTTTTTACGACTTGGGGAGGGGATCTGGATACAAGGACACCAACCCCCCAAAGTGGACAAGTATACTGCGGGAGTGTAGCGAGGAGTGTACATGGTAGACAGAAAAAAAAAAGAGGCTTGAGTACATACACATTGAGTACTCATGAGTTGTCGATTTCAAGCTTCTGAAATCTCTTGATTTTTCTGTGTAACCAGATACAAGGTTGTTCACAAACAGTTCAGTGTACTTCGATCCCACCACAATAGGACCCCAATTGGATATCCCACTCTCCCCCTCTCCCCCCCCCCCCCC
>SZWC01007191.1:3367-13897 GCA_023375785.1 Penium margaritaceum | reverse complement strand
ACCCTGCCCCCCCCCCCCCCCCCCCCCCCCCCCCCCCTGCTCCCCTCCACATCAACTTCCCTCGCCCGCTCCCCAAATATTTGTATACTCCATTCCTCCCAACAGGGCTGCACCCCATTGCCATAGCCATCAGGCTAAGCCAAACCGTCAACTGCAGAGGACTTTGTGAGAGATGGGATGCATCTGGTTTTCCTTCTCCTCCTCCCCCCTCCTTTTCCGCTTCACAATTGACATCCACCATCCTTCCCGGCACTGTAACTGGTGACACTGCCATTCCACTTGAGCCGGCTAAACCAATAGGTTGAAACAGATTTTTTGTGGTGAGAGTAGAGAAGCGTATCCTCCTCTCTGCCCCATGCTTTCCCCTCCCATCATCATGCGCCGCACTTCCAACAACACTGCCTATCTCCCCCTGAAAAATGAGCCACTGAGAACAGATCTATGTGAGACATGCCCCCCCCCCCCCCCCCCCCCCCCCCCCCCCACATCCCCCCTTGTCCTCCCACCTCTTTCTGACCACCCTCTTTCCCCTCTCACCATCATCGTGCACCACGCTTACCATCACTGCCGCCAACTATGCCGCAATTCTTCTTTGGCATGCTGAACCATTGGGTACATAGGTACTTCATGCCGCGTGTGAAATCCCCCCATCCAACCTCTTGTAAGAAAACCATGTTTCCCCTCTCACCATCATCACGCACCACCCTTTCCAACGCAGCCACCAGAAGTGCTGTTCTCCTTTGGAAGGCTGGTCCAGTGTGTGCAGAGGTACTTGGTGCCACGTATGAAATGACCCCCTCTCTCTTCCTCCCTCCTTCACCCCACCTCTTATCAAAAACCTAATGTCCCCTTCTCAAAATCATCATGCACCACCTTTCCCAGCACTGCAACCAAGAACGCCGCCAGTCTCCATTGGCAGGCTGAACCACTGGGTGCATAGGTACTTGGTGCCGCGTGTGACGGGTAGACCGGCATGCTTAGAGCGGGTGTCCTCCGACCCGCTCTCGGTGATGTGCGTGTACCACAGTATCGCCTTGCCCTGCTGCGGCGTCACCTGCACCGATCACATAGTTGGAGAGGGGTGCCAGAAGATGGCAGGTGGCAGAGGGGTTTCTCTTGCAGCAGCAAGCTGCTTGAATGTGATTGAGGCAGTGATCCAGCTCCAGCAACTCCCCCTAAAAATCTACTACACCAGGAAAAATGAGAAATATTCTGGACGAAGATCCAGAAGAAAGTAGACTGAGATGGAGTTGTTTTTGGAGGATGATTGGGGTTGGACGGATAAAGGCTGAGACTGTACAAATGACATGCCAATATAAGCTTGAGGGAAAAGTACAGTCCGTCCATCCAGGATTCGGTTTGTCGTGGTGCACATTGCACGCAACACTTTGACACACTCTTGACCACAAATCGCAATGACAAAGGTGCGCTAACTTGGCGTACCTCTAAAAGCAACTGTACAAAGTTAGTGATGTCTTTAGGGTCGGTGAGGCAGCAGTTTGATGCATGATGGTTGAATTCGCAGTAAAAAAAAATGTGACCTCTGAATCTCTAAGCACGAGGTGTCTTTGTGAGTAATTTCAAGCGTCTTCCTTTAACTGGGGCTAAAACATGGTTGATCACACAGGACTGGAGGTGTGGCTCGTTGTGAGCAGCATGCAACTCCAAGTCTTCCACATTTTGTGAGAGGAGACCACGTCTCTCAAGAGAAGATTCTTGACCAGCTCTGGTGCGGTGAGATGATTGGGTTCAACGCTGCTCATAACGTGCCACACGCCCACTCCTCTGAAAAAAAACACAGAGAAGCCCCAATCAATGAAGCACTCCATTCACCCCATAAAAACACATATTGTGATTCAAGACCATCGGTCGTCTTTTCAAGCTATCTTGAGTTGAACAGACTTGCTGAGGAAACATATTGCTTGATCAGGCCACTTCCGACAACCATTCAGAAAGCTTCTCCTGGCCAAATGCAACGACGATGGCACGCATTGAGAACAGATTTGATCCAAAAGTTACTGGAGTCTCCGTGTGAAGAATCTGAATGAAAGCCAACTCGCCCTAGTCTCATGTCCCATACATCGAGATGCAGTCCAACCTGCTGGTGGAAATTCAGCTCACGGACTTGGTCACACCTTCCACCAACTTACTCTAACACCCCGACATGACACCTTTCACCAATATTCACTGGCACCTAGACATGACACCATCCACCAATCTTCACTGACACCTAGACATGACACCTTCCACCAATGTTCACTGGCACAAAGACATGACACCATCCACCAATCTTCACCGGCACCTCGACATGACACCATCCACCAATCTTCACTGTCACCTAGACATGACACCTCCCACCAATCTTCACTGACACCTAGACATGACACCTTCCACCAATCTTCACTGGCACCTCGACATGACACCATCCACCAATCTTCACTGTCACCTAGACATGACACCTCCCACCAATCTTCACTTTCACCTAGACATGACACCATCCACCAATCTTCACTGGCACCTAGACATGAAAACATCCGCTGACTTGAAGTGCCAACTCGACATGCACATTCAACCAGCCAATAGTAGAGCTTGTGCATCCCCCTCCACCCCCCCCCCCCCCCCCCCCCCCCTTCCCCCCACTCCTGTGACGTGTAGCACTACCTGGGGATGGAGATTTCACGAAATTTAAGTGAAAAATTTCACAGACATGCAGCGGCACTAAGACATTATGCCTTCCATTGACCTGCAGTGGAATCTAGACATTGACCGATTACAGTATCTGTGGGTGCTTGCAACTTGCGACTCTCGCTGAAAGCAAAAATGATGAAATCCTATTGGTATACTGATACAACGGCACACAGGCATGACGAATGAAAAACAGGGAACAAATTACATAAGCGTACTAGCAAGCCACTCCAGCCTTGCTTTCACCCACACATGTACAATCATCGCGCATAAAAGTTTGACAAATTCTCCAGATTCCGGACCAGCCGCAATCGCCATGGATACAACTACCACCACCTTTCACATCCCTAGATGTCAAAATCTGCAAGAATGTGGGCCTGTTCCAGTTCGCAATGGGTGTATTGGATTGGTGTAGCATGCAGTTTCTCCCAAGCCCATGAATAGAGGAGAAGGAGGAGGAGCACTGCATCATATCATTTGGTGCTGACCGTTGCCATGCCAATTTCCCTCCATCCACTGGATAAGCTGAGCGTTGCCATGCCAATTTCCCTCCATCCACTGCATTTCCAAACAATCTGCCATGCCCTTTCCGTATACGTGCCCTCTTGCACACGGATTGCAGAAGACCCTCTCTCTATGCCACATCCTCAACAAGAAAATGCGTATAGCAAAAAAAGATGTATGTTTCGATGTCAAAGTGGTGGCGGCTCGGGGAGAGGCAGTCATCACACCCCTACGCTCATGGATTGTGCACTTGTGGGTGAAAGCAAGCCCGGTGTGACTTGCTAGTTCTCGCCTGCCACTGTTTCTTGTTTTCCATGCCAGTATGCAACTGTGCCAGTGTCTGGACAAGACCACTTTTCTTCAAATGGTTCAAACTAACCACGCTCTTTTGTTTCTCTCCCCCACTTGAGGCCGACCACTGACTTCGTGTTGCGCACGTCCAGCAGGGCAAGGGAGCTGAGCGTCCAAGGGACCATGTAGGCCAGGTGGTATAGAACCATTCTCACCTGAAAACCCATGTTAGGGAAGGCAGTCTGACCTCCCTCAAAGTCGTCGTTGAGGTAGATAAGGAACGTCCCCCTTCCCTCCAGCGTGCCGTCCGGTAGCATCCGGCCATCATAATGAGGGTGGTACTGCTGGCCAAGCTCGTACTGCACCAGCTGCACCTCGCGTGTAGCAGCAGCCTCAAAATCGTCAATGCCAGAGATGGACGAGGCGAGGGTGCGGATGTGTTGCAGCAGGGCCCCTACTTGGCCTCCTTCCTTCTTTGGATCTAGCCATGCCGTGCTGCAGGAGCAGAAAAACGGCATGGGAGCAGGGCGGGGGTGGAACCTCAATTCTTCTAATTCCATGCAATTTTCTCGAGAAATCAAAGTAGATGGAAATTCATGTAGTAGGTCGCCTGTTTCCAGCTCGTGCTGCACCGGCTGCACCACGCATATCACAGCAGCCTCGCAGGCAACACTGCTTGCAACGGCCAGCCTTGTCCCTTCGACCAAGCCATGCCACGGCATGTGACATTGAGCTGGGATGAGCCTTCAGCCAGGTGAGTTCCGCACGCATACCTGCACACGACATGTTACTAGGGACACTCCAATCAGAGAAGCTTCATTCGACTGCAGCTGCATGGCTGCAGAAAGGTGTGGTTCAATAGCCATTCCAACTACACACTGGAGCTAAGGGCACAGCTTGTGCCACGCAACCATGCATTGTGCCCTGTTTTCTACTGTATGAAACAATGTATGCCTGGGACAACTTTTATCTTGAGCGAGCCTGAGTGAGTCCGAGTGAGGCCTGTGTTGGAAATGATTCGTACTCTCCCTCATTCCTGGTGGGCTGAATCAGGAAGCTCTTGGGTGCCACACACAAGTTGGATTCGGCTTCCTTCCTCCCGCGTGTTTCTAACTCTCGCAAGAAAGCCCTGGCAAGATGAATTTCTCTTGGACCCTTTTCAGAGCTCCAGAACGGGTGTTATCTTCCCTAACATACATTTTTCATGCTCTTGAGAGAGCCCTTTCTCTGATTTTACACACTGCAATGCATTTTTGCACGCGTACCTGCTGGTGCGAAACTCGCTGAAACCACTCTCTCCCTTAGTGGATTTCTGCAGAGGTTGAGGCAGGAGACGCAGCCAGTAGAACAGAAGACAGGAGGTGTGTCAGAGGGGAGCGGAGGTGTGGTCAAAAGCACAGAAAATCACGCCAGAAGGGAAAGGTCACAGCCCCCTCGTTGACCTCTCCAGAGCCAACCAGCTCCCGACAATCCTCAGCACACAGGTCCTCTTCAGGGAGAGATGTTTGGTCCAGGAAAAAAAGATTGTGAAACTCTCCAATGTATTGCATAACGTCTGAGGATATCTTTTTCCTTCAGGGAGAGACGATTGGTCCAGGAGAAAATGAAAGCTCATCAGGCTCTGTCACATATCAAGTCGCCATTCTGATGGAAGATGGGCCAGAGCCTGTCTTTTTAGCAGCCTGTACTCCACCGCTAATTCAATAGGACAATTAAGCAATGCAGAATTGATTGAAGAAACTTAAATTTAGGAATTCCATGATCCGGCTCTTCACTTCCATTGCCAAGGTCCATGCTGGTCCAACACCCTGCAGTCCTCAAACCATTAGCACTTTCTCGATTTCCCTCCTTTACCTGAAACTTATCGACACATGGCTGTGCCTCACCGGAAACATACTCGCCAGAGGTTTTACAATCCGCCATAGGTGAGCCGCACGCATACAATGAGCACCTCGTACTGCTCCGCACTCGGCGCACAGGAAAATCTCCTCGCCCTGTACTAAGAATGGTGTACAGGAGTGGGCAGAGAGATGCCACAACACCTTGATCGAAGCCTACCTGGATCCGGCTCCTCTTCCACCTCCCAGTTCCAGACTCGATGAGCACCCGGCACTCCTCAGCACTCAGCACGTTGGGAATCTCCCACACATCAAAATCCGCAGCGCCGGGTGGGTTGGACTCGAACGTCACCCTCTCTATCCCCATCCGCTGCCCCGTCCGCGCCTGCACCGCAAACGACGCACGACCGGCCAAACTCGCCGAGGACGACCTGCTCAACAGACTCTCGCTCTCCGCCGGCCTCATTGCCCCACCACACTCTTCTCCCTCATCGCCAGCCTCCCCCTCAACCCCCTCCACATCTGAGTTCCCTTGACCTGTCTTCTGTCCGCCCCTCACGCTCTGCAAATGGAGGGCTGCCTCCTCCTCCTCCTGCCTTCCCTGGTCCCTGTTCAGTTTCTGGCTCTTGAACTTTTGAGAACTGCTTCCTCTGCCGTTGTTGTTCGCACTGCTGCCCTCTATAGCTGAGGAACTTTGCGGGGAATCTCCTGATGATTTGGCGAGGGCATAAGCCGAGCTCTTGCGCAGAGAGCTGTTCTTCCCGCCCATGGTGAGAGCAGCCTGACTATCCTCTCCCCCTGTCACCTGTCTCTCCTCCTCGTCTGTTCCAACCTCCTCGTCCTTGCCCTCTTCTGACTGACTCAAACCTTGGACTTGGGGTTTTCTTGAAACAGGGCGTGAGTGAGGCACGGCGTCAATATCCTCGACAGTCTCCCCAAGAACAACGGACACAGACGTAGTCTCTGACCCACTTGCACCCGTCGCGCTCGACTCTTTTGAGATGGCCTGACAAATTTTGCGGTCTGCTTGAGGCGGTGCAGCTGCTGATGAGATCTGATGGCAGTCAGGATTGTTCTCAGGCGGAAGGATACGAGCAGCAGCGGTGCCAGAAGCAGCGGAGTTGGAAGAAGGGAGCTGCCACAGCGTGGAGGAGAGGGGAGGACGGGAAAAACGAGCTAAGTCAAAACCGAAATTGACAACTGGAGCTGGCTTTAGACTTCGAGCACGAGACGATGGTGGGCGTGGAGAATTCCCTCCTGCAACGACTGGTGTGGTCGCGGACTGCTCCCCTTGCCCGTAACGGTCGTGATGGTCCCCCTGCTGCTGCTGCTGCTGCTGCTGCTGCTGCTGCTGCTGCTGCTGCTGCTGCTGATGCTTCTGCTGCTGATGCTCCTGCTGCTGCTGTTGCTTTTTTTGCTGCTGCTGCTGCTGCTGCTGCTGCTGCTCCTGCTGCTGCTCCTGCGTGCTTCTGCCTCCAGGAAAGCTTGCGGCGTTCACAGGAGGCATTGGGAGGCGGGCACGCAGGGGAGGAGATCATCTGAAAGAAAGAGAATCAGGAACTGATGCAGATCGCATCTTTCTCTATTCCCTCGTCGTCCGTGGCTGACGAATAGTACTGCCAAGTCGTCGGCAGCTCCCGCACTTCTTGTGATTCTTTTCGTCGTTTGTCCTCCTTTTTTCCTTTTTGCCCTTCGGTCGCCGTTCGCGAGTGTGTCTCGCTTCTTGCATCAAAACACGGCCCGTAAGCGTGTCTTGTTTGAATCGAAGGAAGACGGCCCCGACTTTTTTATTGCCAGAACAAAAACTGCTGAAAATTTTGGGAATGGGGAACAAACGTCGAAGCGAAAACGACGTGTGGTAGGCAATGCTGCACACTACAGGCTGTAGTCTACAGCACAAGCTCAGAAACCCACTGCGAGCAACAGGAAGCGGGTTGCTATCCCCAACGCACACGCGAGTCGTGCCGTGTAACGCGACCCGACGCCACCTGTTGAAAAGGTTGCCCGTCTCTGACCTGACAGAGACAGACAAAGACAGGGTGGGCTACTTGAGAGTAAAGCCCGGGACAGCAGAGCCCAGTCCCCAGCAACGTTGCAAGTACTCTTCCCATCAGCACGGCTGAATCGTCCACGAGGCACACACGCAGGACGGCCCACTCGACCGCCCAACTAACTTCGTCCGCCGCACAGACTGCTCAGCATCCTAGCTCGGACCGCAGCAGCGACAGCAGCAGCAACAACCTGTCGCTGCCTCCAGCAGATGCGTGGGCTGCCTGCCCTTACTTCTGTGGCTGGTTCGAGTGATGGTCAGAGGAAGCAGCGACAGCACCAGCAAGTCGCGGATATCATTCGTTTTGCTGCTGCAGCTGTGCAACTCTGCTGCTTCAACGGCGGCAGCAACAGCAGCTGAAGCTGCCGCGGCAGCAGGCTGCTTCAGCAACTTGTTTGGATCGAGAAGGGCCCTCGGAAAATTTAGGGGCAGTGGACGGTGAACGCGACCAGCCACGTGGCTGGCCGTGTCTGGGGCCGCTGCTCCTAGACACGACCAGCCACCTGCCAGCTGCAAGCTCTTGAAGGCCGGCGGCCCGGATGTACTCGCACCGCCAACTATGCCAGCTGGTTCCTGTGCTCTGTCATCATCCGATGAGCTTGATAATTTGATGATGACGCGTGAAAAATCCCTGAAAGCGGGTTCGGCAGAAGCTCCAGTCATGGCATGACTATCGAGTCTCTCGAGAGGCCGTGGGGATGGCGGCGGAACGTCCGTCCGTGTAAAGCTTCGGCGAATGCGGATGATGACGATGATGATGGTGGTGGTGGTGAGCCAAATGAGGCCACTGGCATGCTTCCATGCCAGTGGCAAGGAAACGCTCGGAATTGCGTTCACCATGCCGTGACAGGATGGCAGACGCTTGCGTACTGGGCCGGGAGGGGTGGGGGTGGGCGGGGGGGGTGGGGGAGAGAGGGGGGGTGGTCTACCGGGTAGATCACATCGGGTAGACTCTACCCGATGTGATCACCTTCACCCGATCACGTCCACAGCAGAGAGAAAGGGGAGACGGAAAATGAAAAGACTAATGTTGCGCGCGAGATCGTGGTTGTCGATTCTTTCGCGTAGAGTTCGAAAGACTGCGGCTCAGAACTTGTGCCGCAGGAATTGCTGAGGAGGGGGCCATCCCAAGTTTGCTGCATGGACCATGCATCATGCAACTCACTGCGAGTAACCCTAGTGTGCTGATGGGGCGCATGGCGGGAAGGTGGTGAGAGGGGGGGGGGGTCAACATGTCACGGTCATGGCGTCGCAATGGCTGCGTCTCCTGGACTTATTTCAGATTCAGACAAGCCATGATGGCGTAGCAGCACCATGCATCATGATGATGACGATGAGCCTTGAACAATGTCAGCGGTATGATGCCAGTGGCATGAAACGGACGTCATCAAATGCCAACACGCGCTTTCCCCCGCATTATGTTTTTCTACACCTCTTTCGAAGTGGCGTTTTAACAGTGACCTCGTTTTCTCCGCCCGGTAAGCTGTCAACATCGGTGGAGCAGCCACGTCCAGGGACTACCAACGGCAGGAACGACATGGCCCATGACACACGAGACTCCAGGTGGCTCCATCGGGAGCTCCAGCCCACGCAACGAGCCGCACACATGCTGCCATTGAAAACACGACTTGCGTCCTGGCGCCTTGAGTCGGCCCGTTTCTTTCATCATGGAATGAAGGTGAACCATCCCCTCAGCTCCTTGTCTCTTTTGCGCCAATGGTCGTGACCGACAGGAGCAGATGGAACACATCAGCACCAAGATCGCCTGGGGGTTCATCCTGGCTCCTATGTGCTTACAGCCAAATAGGATGTACATACGGATGGGGAAGTTTCCACCATAAGGTTAGGTTGTGATAAAGGAAGGGGAGGAAAGCCTATATACCCCTCGTTTTGCACGATAAGCCCCATCCGCCCCTCCGCCGGAACGATAAGCCCCATCCACCCCTCCGCTAGAACGATAAGCCTTATCCGCCCCTCTGCCAAAATGAAAAGCCTCATCCACCTCTCCGCCAGAACGATAAGCCTCATCCGCCCCTGCCCCAGAACAATCAGCCCCATGTACCCTTTGGAAAAGTCAAACTCTTCATTTGACGACATATTGTTTATTTTATTTTGTAGTATGTTAAGCTCGTAATATTATTACAATTTTTCTAGATTTTGCAGTTCCTTTCATGCATGCACACATCATGCATGTATGCAATTAAAACGCTATCGTTTGACGGCGACATTTTTATTACTTATGTACTAAATAATCATCGGTTCAACGTACTTCTTGTGCTCTTTACGTGGGGGTATGTTCTCGTTCCAAAGACATTTCACTTCCCTTGGGTTTCTGTCATTCCATAGAACGAATATCTGCAGGGCCGTCTCAACAACATCAGCATTATCCTCGTTACACCAAAACACCCCTTGCTCGATCATGGGCCATGATCTGTCAGGCGTTCATGCACTAGCATCCATGCGTGTTGCCAAGCCTAAGAGCTAACTGGCCAGCTCAGCTAGTGGTATACAGGCGAATTAGAGTGCGCCAAAAAACAATATGACAATTGCCCGTGTTGCAACTGCCGTGACACGTTATGAAGAGAGGGTGTTCACATGTTGCTATCACATCCTTGCAACCGCCGGTAGCTAGAAACCTAGGCAGCAGGTTGGGGCAGCATGCGTTCTCGATGTAACGTGCGGGCTTCAAAAGGAAACTATGCAGCGTGTTGGGGCAGCAGCGTTGATGCAGCGTGCGGGCTTCCACGCTCGTTGCTTAGGTCAGCTGCCCCCTCAGTCTGCTGCTCTAGAGTCTAAGTCTGGAAGCTCTGGGTTTTGTTACTCAGAAACGCGCGCGCCAGAGTTAGCGTCAGAAAGCAGCTGAAAACTGACAATGACTGATTAGGAATGAAGAATGAACAACAATGGGAGACCCCTCCAAGTTCTAGGCCCCCCCCAGCTCTGTAGAGCTTGTTACTCAGTTCAACAGCCAATCAGAAAATAGCTCAGTTCAGGCTGGCAGGTTTTCTCGGTGAGGCCTGCCAGGCAGCCGACAGCCCAAAACCCGGGCGTCGTCCGTTTTGCCTGAAAACTGGACCATACCATAATACCGCCGCTGCGAACGCAGCCGTGCGGTCAGAATCTGCTAGAAAAATAGTAGCGAGGAGTTATGGCAGCCTAAAC
>SZWC01007190.1:98276-120184 GCA_023375785.1 Penium margaritaceum | reverse complement strand
ACCCACCGTCATCACCTGATCACATACCCACAGTCATCACCTGATCACATACCCACCGTCATCACCTGATCACATACCCACCGTCATCACCTGATCACATACCCACCGTCATCACCTTAACACATACCGACCGTCATCACCTGATCACATACCCACCGTCATCACCTGATCACATACCCACTGTCATCACCTGATCACATACCCACCGTCATCACCTGAACACATACCCACCGTCATCACCTTAACACATACCAACCGTCATCACCTGAATGTGTGCCCTGGTGGCTACAATGGGGCAGACTACCGATAGGTCGCAGAAACACATTCCCATACCTGCCCCCTTTGTTCGTTGAAAAAGCCAAAAAAAAAACCCCCCGTCTGGAAAACGTATCGGTTACAAGCATATCTGTTGCCAACAAACCACCTCCCTTCAATGTGAGGAACAAAAAACACATTCTCAGTTACAATCTGTGTCAGAGAGGAAGCTATGACTGATAGATGTGAAAGATTGCTCTCAGCTATGACAACATAGCAAAGGTGTGCATGGGAATGCAGTGTTTGACAGAAAAAGGAAAGGTGGGGCAGCAATCTTCGCTTGAACCATTGAGGCCTGACATGTGTGCACGCTAGCACATAACTTTTAGAGTGTAGCTCACCTCATTAGCTCCTCAGTGTGAAGTGGGCAAGTTTCCTTTGTAGGATAGGATGAACCACTGTCCAAATGATGAGATGACAGGAGCTTGAGATCCAAATTGAAAATCCCACAGAGTGAAGCAGAGAAGATGGCCACACATGAGAACAAGAAACATTTTCCACAAGTTTCTTAGTGTTCTGTCCATTGATGTGGCCAGCTTATCCAGTCAGCAATCAAACTGACACACAATATGCTTGTGTAAGCATTTGGCTCTGTTGTCGCATGCAACAGTCACGCCTGCCTATTCGCTGCATTCCTTCGTTGCGACAATGAAAGCACCCGACGCATTATTGAGAATGATGGCATGCTATTGGTCTCCAGTCTCTCCGTGCCGGTCTTGGTTTCGTCGTCTCATCCCGCTCTGTCACCCTACTTCTACCCCATGTCCATTCTCGCGCTACTGTGGCTTCCTGCTCTTGTTTGCGGCTTGTCCCCTATCCGTGCCCCTTCTACGCTTATAGCATTTGGCGTCTACGGGCCTTATTTGTGTTCTTATGTCAATCTTGGTGACCTCTAGACTTGACTCCAGTCACATCAAGGCAGGCTACAATGGTCACCGCCCTCTTTCGTGGTCTCTGTTGGTGTGTATGGCTTCCACCCGTCACGAGCGTTGGCCAAGAGAGCAGCGCTACAGGAGAGCGCGACAACATGGTCCACGATGCGGACCCCAGAGGCAGTGGCGTGTTGGCATGTGGAGGACCACCCACTCGGTGCTGACCGACGACTGCCCGAGCGTCGTGGATATTGTCTCGGACCTCCTGCAGCTTTTTTGCAGCCTATCCTTGATGCGGACGCAGCTGGCGCCGGAGCACCAACGAGTGGTGGCTCCATCCACCAGCAGCTGCCAGAGAGCTGCCATAATGCCCTCGGTGCTTGCCGGGGTGCTTTACGGTTTTTCTGCAGACGTTAGAGTTTTCTCGGTGGACTTGCCTTTGAGCCCCATTTGCATCTTTTGCATTGTCTGTCCACCGATTGGTGCCGGACTTATGCGTGTGACCAGTCGCAACGTCCGGCTCGAGATTTTGTATCTCAAGGTTCAGACGGCATAGAATTCTGGTTTGTCTACGCAGAGTTACGGCCAAAACAGTGTTTTTGGGCCGGTTTTAGGACAGACCTTGCACTGCCGCGTGCGACACCCGTCATGCACCGTGGTAGGTATTTATACTATGGACTTGTCATTTGTTATCACTATCTACATGTGTTTTATTAATGGAAGCACATTTGACACTAAGTCGTGTCGTCTAGCCAAACCCTTGCCGTTTCACGTCCGACCTATTTTGACGCCGCGAGCTGACTGAGCGCTGACGCCCAGTCAGTGGCAAGCGTGCTAGGAAGCTTCCGAGAATCTTCTCATGGTATCACAGCAAACGAGCCACAGCTCGTACTGTGTAGCAGAGACGCAGCAGTAGCAGCAGCAGTGAGTGGCAGCAGCGGCAGCCACCCATAGCAGCAGCAGCAGATCCTGGAGGGACCCACCACGACTACGTTGCAGAGGAGCGCTGGAGGTAGCGGAGACAGCGGCGGCAGCTGCAAGCAATAGCGGCCGTAGGAGCAGCAGCGGCGGAAAGCACTTGTAGCGAGAGCGGCTACGGGGAGTAGCCAGTACAGGAGCAGCACTAGGTGGCAGCAGCAGCCGTGTCTGGCTACCGGCCTGTACACAAAAAAAGGAAGAAGCAGCTCGCAGCAGCAGCTTGCGGCAGCGGCTACGAGGAGTGGCAGCGCGCAGTGGCGGCAGGACCTTGCAGCAGCGGCGGCATCAGTAACCACGAGGTACAACAATAGCGCAGCAATTGCCACACCAACCGCAACAGCAGCAGCAGGCAGCAGGCAGCAGCCGCAGCAGCAGCAACAGGCAGGAACCGCAGAAGCAGCCACAGCAACGGCGGCGACAGCACACACCTCCAACAGTAGCGGCGGAGGGAAGCAGCCATAGCAGCACCAACGGCAGCGAGCAATTGCAACAGCTATCGTAACAGCATTCGCAATAGCAACAGCAATAGGGAGCAGCCACAGTAGCAGCCGCAACAACAACAGCAGCAGGCAACAGCTGCAGCTGCAGCAGTAGCAACAGCATTTGCTGCAGCAACCGCAGCAGTAGTTGCTGCAGCAACTGTTGCCGTCGGGCCAGAGGGGGACCCGACACGAGGGCCTGAGGGGTCCCCTCGGTCGGTCCTGTCCTGCCGACGAAGGGCCCGACAGAGTGCCGGCCGAGCACCGGGACACGAGCCGGCGCGTGCTGGCCAAACGCCGGCCTCCCGCCGGCCGAGAGGGGCAGGGGAGGCCGACGGGCGGCCTCCGGCCGGCTGCGCGCGAGGGGGGGAGCGAGCCTTCCCCTCCACTTCGCTCACGGCGAGGGTCGAGCCAGACCAGAAAAAAAAGGAGGGGGAGAGGCTAGAGGGGGGGGGCTCGAGTGCGGCACCCTAGAAAACCCCAACAAAGGCACCCGAGGAGGTGATGCCTGGAAAAAAAAGGACAGGGGGGTCCTCGAGTGGGGCATTTGAGTAAAACCCCAAAAAGGGGTACCCCACTCGCGCCAAGCGGTTGGTGAACAAAACGAAAAAAAGGAGTTTTGCGTTCTTTTGTTTATTTTACCTTTCGATGTGGCTTGAGGCCACCACCGTCAGCTGATGACGGGAACCGTTGTAGAAGCATCCGCTGTGAGAGTTGCAGCGGTAGCAGCACCAGCGAAGGTGGCTTGAGGCCACAGTCGTCAGCTGACGACGGCACCCGGTGCAGAATCAACACCGAAGGTAACTTGAGGTCGCACACTTGAGTCGCACAACAGCGCACCACTAGCACGGTGGTGACCGTCCTCGTGACGGCGTCGCAACACGTTTGAGAGATTATGCTTCGATCGCTCACCCCCCCTGTGGCCTTGTGCCAGTGGGAGCAACTATTGTGTGCACTCACCCACGCCAAGCTCCGGAGATGAGCAGAGTGACGTGGCAGGGAGCGCAGCCGGCGCTGTGGTTGGCACTGGCCCTGCATATGTCGCAAGCACCGCGTCCACAGTGGCAGTTCCAGCCGTGGCGTACGCCTAAGGCGTCCAACGGCTTTGCCTACTACTACTGTGGGAATCGGTACCATGGACGGCGCCAGTGTTGCCAGCGTCCTGCGTGGTACCGCCTTGGATATGGTCCCGCTCTTCGTCTTCACCATCGGACTCCGAGACCTTGTCAGCCGATACCGTGGCACCCCATAGTGGAGCTATGGCGGTGTTGTACGCTGAGCTCCAGGGTCTAAAGCGCATGGTGCAACAGCTCACAGACCATGTACTCTCTGAGCGGGCCGTTACCACCATGCCGCTGCAGACATCCGTGTCTCGCTCCTCGCCATCCTCACCTCCTACAATGTCGTCACTTGCCGGTCCCTCGCCACTCAATCTCAGCTCCACATCCGACGTCCTTCGCTCTGTCCTGGAGTCAGTCGGTGTCATCCCGACCTCCGACCCCGTCGATATCTTATCCGTCACTTCTGCCGGCACCCCTCGTGCACACACGCGTCGAGCGAGACAACGGATGGCTCGACAGGCTAGACGCGTCCAGCCAGCAGTAGCAGTGCCGACAGCAGCATCACCAGCAGTGACGGACGTTGGCGAGGAGCCGCTTCCATCGTCTCCGGTTGCAGGATTGGTGTGTCATCCCCTTCCACCTTTTGGCGGTGTGTCGGTCGTGGGGGGGATGGAGTATCCGCCGACGACTACCTTGGAGCCGAGGACTGAGGCAGCAGACGGAGATTTACGACACACTCAGTTGGTGCACCATGTCGCTATGGTGGACTGTTCGTCCGAGGAGGAGTGGTCTGACGCTCAGTCAGCTTCAGAGATCGAGTTGGAGATTGCAGCGGATGTGGCGGAGGGAGTAGGAGAGGCGGCACAGGTCGTTGATACCCTAACGATGGCCGGGACGATAGCAGCTACTATGGCGGTGGCAGGAGTTGCAGTAGAGTCGTCTCTCTCATCCTCGGTCGCGGGATTGGTGCACCACTCCCTCCTAGTTTTTCCAAGTCCGTCGGCCGGTGGAGAGATGGAGTGCTCACCGACTACCACAGGGCAGCACATGCATGGGATAGTGCTCATCGGCAGGAGCATGTTGTTGACTGCCAGGAGGGGACATACGCCCCTTGTGAGGAAAACGAGTCGTACATGGGGGATTTGTCAGACACGGGGTCGGTATTAGACGTAGAGGCCTAGTGTGTTGCAGTATTTGCAGCAGCTATAGCACGAGCACAGGATGACCCCTATACGACGCCAGACATCCGTGTGTGCGCTACGTCGGCAGGACGTGATGAGCTTGCAACAGCCACGGTCGAGGATGCACAGCGAGCTGCAGATCTCCGGCTCAGGGCTTCTTTGACCAGCGTTGTTGACACCATGACGGTTTTAGCTGACGATACAGCGGCAACGAGCGCCTGCGCCGAGCGCCTGAGCTCCGCGATGGACGCTCAAGAGGCAGCCATGGCTGGAGTGGAGACGCACCTGCAGAGTCTCGTGGCCGAGCTCCGAGAGGCCAGCAACCGCTGTTACACCGGGATTGATCCAGCACGACAGGCTGTCATGGAGTGTGTGGAGGATGCACACTGGCGTCTTGAGGCAACTGCGTGGTCTCTACAGCATGCAGGTCAGGGAAAGGCGGATCTTGAGCAGCAGGTGGATGATGGGCTGTGCACCAGGGGTCGCGAGGAGCACCACAGCACTGACCGCACCTTTGATGACCGCGACGTCGTCGCAGATGCAGCTGTACCTACACATGCCGACGTCTGGCCAGCAGCAGACAGCCGATCAACAGGTGTATCAAGAGCAGCAGGTGCCTTCGTAGTAGTCGTTCCTACAGTCCCAGACGACTTACGTGGTGACTCATTGTCTTGCGCTCCCGCCCTACCAGTACCTCATGGCGCAGTGGTGCTTGAGTCGACGACTGACGTACAGGACATCGACTTGTGCGACAAGCAAACGCAGCTCCACTCCTTCTTGCGGGGTGAGATCGTGAGGCTACATGAGGCTCTGGCTCGTGTCGACGCGCACACAATTGAGGTCCACTGTCAGGTTCGTTCCGTGAATGACCGTCTACATGCCGCAGATGTAGCGAGGTAGTTGACTGCCGCGTCTGAGCTTGTCGAGCTCCACACGTACCTCAACGCTGCGAAGGCCACAAGGCGATATGAAGCTCAGCAGTTGGAGGCCATACAACAGGCGATTGTCTTGGAGGAGGCCCTTAGTGCTGCACCAGTCACATCAACAGATGACAACAGCAGTGACGATGATAGCGACGAAGACGCCAGCGACGATGGCGATCCGGAGTGAGGCTTTGTGCGAGTACATCTCACCAGCATCGTCGTCACCCTTGCTATTGCAATGTGGGGATATGTGGCCATGGGGGAGCCGTGCTCCCTCCTCAGGGATTGTGTTGGGAGCATCCATTAGCTTTGCTCTTGCTTTCAGCCTCTGCAACCTAAGAGGGGTGTTGGTGTGTGGGCTTTGGCTTGACACTTTTTTTGAGACAGCGAGGTTACTTGGGGTGCGGCACAATGCTAGGGTCGAGGTTAAGCTTGTCGAGATCCGCGCACCTGGTGAGTTCTACCGGTGTGACGTGGAGACCCACTGCCTACATGTGTTATGTATGATCCATACATGATGTGGTCGAGATCCTGACACCCGAAGACATTTTCCGGGGTCACGAGGAGACCTTGTTTCTCTGTCTCTCTTGCATGATGTTGCACACATAGGTTTGTGATTGACTTCTTGCATGGTCGAGACCCAGGCACTTAGTGGGATGCACTATTGTCACGAGGAGACCCTGTGTTGTGGTATGCTTGATCGGTGCTCGCTATGATTGGTTGCCTCCTGAGCCATCCTTTCTTGCCTTCGCTCAGACATCGTTATGTTGACAGTTGTGTCAGCCAAGGGGAGTGTTGGTGTGTGTGGCTTCCACCCGTCACAAGCGTTGGCCAGGAGAGCAGGGCTACAGGAGAGCGCGACGACATGGTCCCTGATGCGGACCTCGGAGGCACCGGCGCGTTGGCAGGTGGTGGACCACCCACTCAGAGCTGACCGACGACTGCTCCAGTGTCGTGGATGTTGTCTCGGACCTCCTGCAGCTTTTCTGGAGCCTATCCTTGATGCGGACGCAGCTGGCGTCGGAGCACCGACGAGTGGTGGCTCCATCCATCAGCGATTGCCAGAGAGCTGCCACGATGCCCTCGGTGCTTGCCGGGGTGCATTGCGGTTTTTGTGCAGACGCTAGAGTTTTCTCGGTGGACTGGCTTTTGAGCCCGATTTGCATGTTTTTCACTGTCTGTCCACCGATTGGTGTCGGACTTATGCGTGTGACTAGTCGTAGCTTCCGGCTCGAGATTCTGCATCTCTAGGTTCAGACGACGTAGCGTTCTGATTTGTCTGCGCATAGTTATGGCCAAAACAGTGTTTTTGGGCCGGTTTTAGGAGAGCCCTTGCACTGTCGCGTGCGACACCCGTCGTGCACCGCGGTAGGTATTTATGCTATGGACTTGTCATTTTTTATCACTATCTACATGTGTTTATTAATGGAAGCACATTTGACACTGTGTTGTGTCGTCTAGCCCAACCCTTGTCGTTTCGCGTCCGACCTGTGTTGACGCCGCGAGTTGACTGAGCGCTGACGTCCAGTCAGTGGCAAGTGTGCTAGGAAGCTTCCTATAATCTTCTCAGTTCTAGACCTCTAGACTTGATTCCAGTCACATGAAGGCAGGCTACAGTGGTCGCCGCCTACCTTCGTGGTCTCTTCCTCATCTTGTACATTCCTATGTGCACACATGAGTTTTCTTGTTGGCTAGTTCACGAGGACCAATTTCTCGGCACCGTCGCTTCTGTTGTTTGTCAGGTTAGTTCTGCAGAGCTCGCTTTTCAGCTTCTGCTGCTTCTTTCGGTTCGTCATTCGGCCACCCGAGTGCCCCAGACTGTTGTCGGCATTTGTCAGTTCCTGCTTGGTAGCTCGTAGACTTTTTCCTGAACATTGCCATAGGCTAACCACTACGCAGTTTGCACGTACGCTAGCCTGACCGAGGGTGGAGGAGATATCCTTCTCTGTCACTCATTATTCAATCAACTCCTATGTTCTCGAGCACATCTTTGCCATCTCTCAACCTCACTTAGTGTCGCCTGTCCCGTTGTAAGGCACACCGTGTCCTCTCTTACACATACAACAGCTAAGAGGGTTTTCGCATTCCCTCATGGTATCAGAGTAGTTGAGAAATGACCATCCTCACGCTCCACCATACAACACGTAGTAGCAGCAACAGCTGAGACTTCTGGGTTGGGTTGGGTTGGGTTGTGTGAGGCGTACAGGTCTTGGCAACGTGGAGGCCCTGAGCTGAGGGCTCATGTTGCACAGTCCTATAGCCCCGTAGGCGGAACACTGTAGAAATTTTTTCGATAGTTTCCATCGTCTCGGCGGCCTTCTTAGAGGCGATGTACAATACGGATGACGACATCTTAGGTCGTCACTACAGTAGCACCTGTAGCCTCGATGACGGCAGTAGCTATAGGAGTAGTAGCAACTACAACGACGGTGTCGTAGGCAGCCACTACAGCAGCAGCCGCAGCCTTGGCGACAAAAGCAGCTCCAAGAGGAGCAATAGCAACAGTTACAGCAGCTACGGCGACAGCCTTGGCAGTAACAACAGCCTTAGCAACAGTTGTTGCAGCCTCATCAGTAGGACTTGCTGGAGGATCCATAGCAGCAGACGCAGCAGCTACGTAGCAACCAAAGCCATAACCTACGGAGCATCAGCAGATGTAGCATAAGGAGAAGCGACCGTTACAGAAGCAACGGCATTGGCATCGCACCTGCCATACACAACAGCTGATGCATCCGGCAGTCGTGTGCAACAGAGGTAGCTTACTGTCACAAAGCTGCAAGCTGCTTGCTGCTTGCTGTCCAGAAGTTGCTTTGCAACTTCCGGAGTGCAAGCTCGCCGATCGACGAACTCATCGATCAGTGAGCTCATCAGCCAGCGAGCTTGTCCTCGGCGGGACAGGTGCCACCGACGAGAGTAGCTCTGCCGGCGGAAACAGAAAAAAAAAAAAAAAACAAATGGCCAAGGTGCAGTCGGGTCCATCTCGTCAACAGCCTCCATTGGCGACCCCATCCCCAAGACTCCTTTTTGTCCTCTCCTCTTTCATTCTACTCTATTTTATTTTACCTTTGGGCAAATACATCTGAACAGCTTGGTTTGCGACTCGCCTATACAAGAAGTGACGGGTTCAAATCCCGAAGATGGTAGGTTCATGTTTCAGATGCTTGTACCTCAAAAATGTCGACTTAGATCTATCATGTACACCTTATGCCTAGTACCGAGCCGTAGACATGCGAGGACCCGCTAACGTCAAAATCAAGTATGTCATATACTCGGCCTCAATGATCACATCTCAACAAATAGTGCCCAAAACCATCACAACCGCGAGAAACATAGTGCAGGATGTTTCTTGCGACTACGTTTCAAATTTTGAAAGGCTCAATGACATCGTGCAGTTTTTGACCACCGTGGATCCTACACAATTGTGCAAGATCTGTGACGGCCAGAAACTCATCACAACTTGTGCTAGTCGTCATAGAGCAAAAAGCATGGTGGGGAACGCCAATTGCCGACTCTCATTGGCCTTCGGTGCGTCAAGAGCATTTGTGATTTGTTAATTTCTTTTGAAATGAAACCATTTTTTCCCCAAAGGTGGTGAAATGTGCCGGAAACTCGTTGGATTCATTCAACAGTACTATATTTGTGATTTTAGAAGCCATCAACATGATCCTTTTCGCGCTCACACGAACATCCGACAGAAATGCGCTCCCAAGACAGGCCTCTCTGAACAACCAGGAAGCGTGACGGCATCATACAACAATGATATCCAACGGCAGGCAGCGTGCGTCAAGAGGGAGGTCGAACTTGACACCTCTCACAAATTTGTCCGTTACCTTTTTTTTCTCTCTTTTTCTTCATTCTTGGACTTTTCTTTTTTTCTCTCTCCTTGTACAGTCTCGGTCAAGACAAGGACATATGGGGATCTGTCCCACTGTCTCGAGGGACCACCATTTGTGAGATTCTCTCTGAGCTCATTTTTATTCTCGAGTTTTTTCCTTTTTTTATCTCTTGTGTCCCATTCTCTGGTCAAGACCCCAATATTTGGGGACCAGCCCCAACTATTGAGGAAGACCCCCTCCTCCTCACGGTCAAGACCCCGGTGCGTGGGTTTGTCTCGTGCCGTGGGAGACCATTCACTCATCTACCACTGTCCTGGCCTTGGCATGGCTACGGCAGTTGTGCCGCTGTCTGGGTGGCACTGGGACCCGTCCCCTTTTTGTCCCACCATTTACGGACCTCCGTCCGCCTGCTACACGTCGTCACAGTGGCTGGCCACATCTGCTTCACCCAGTATACCGAATCCTCCGCCATTCGTCTCAGGCTCCTCCCAGCTGGCCATCCGTCTTCCTCAACCTCTCACTCAGCCCCTCTCAGCTAAGACCACTCGACGCCACCTGCGCTGTGAGTTTGGCAGTCGGCTCTTGAGGTCACCATTGTGAGTCGGATGGATCCCTCTAGGGAGCGTCATTGGGCGGTCCGAACATGGAGGATGCATGGATTGAGGAGTGGCAGCATGCTACATGTCCCCGTCTTTTAACCCATTGTCTAGGTCGTGCTTCGCCGTCTGTTGCCACTTCAGGTCGTGTCGCTACATGTCATGTCTCGTCCCCTGTTCGTGTTCCTTATGGTTTCTGGATTCTTGATTTTGGAGCCACTCACCATATGATGTCGTTGTCGTTGGGGCCTGACGGGAATGTCCACTTTCTCCATACTGGTTCAAGACAGGTGCTGCCTGTTAAGGGCATTGGTATCATACAGTTTGTTTTTTTCCCTTTTTTTACGTCTCCCTACCTGATGTGCTCTATGTTCCTGTGCTTGAGGTGAGCAAAATGTCAGTCACAACCCTCGACGATCAGGGTATGGACTTTGTCGTGGCGTTGGTATATTTCGTTGCAATCGTCTGGGCATATTGTACTCTGTGGCCTTTGCTCAGACAAACTGTATCGTGTGCCTTTGTTTACACCTAGCATGTCCACCGCTGCCGCTGCCCATGTCCATGTTGCTCATACGCTTTCTACTGAACATACGTGCTTGCTTCATTGTCGTCTCTGCCATGTGAGTACCACTGCAATTCACAGCCTGTTGCACCACCAGCTTGCCACTGGTCTGGATGCTTCCACCTTCTCCGCTCAGTGAATGTTGACTACATGGATTGTATTCAAGGCAAAATGCATCCCTCCCCTTTTCCTATGTCCACGTCTTCCACCCATGAGTCTCTCACTCTTCTCCATGCTGATGTCATGGGACCGTTCTCAATTGATTTCCTCAGTGGTGGTCGTTATGTCCCCGTCTGATTGACGGCTATTCCCGTTTCCGTCAGATCCTTTCCCTCTATCTCAAGAGAGATGTCAGTCGCACGATCCAGTCCTGGCTTGTCTTGGCAGAGCGTGCCTGGAAGTATAAGCTGCAATTGTTTCGTTCCAATCGTGGTGGTGAGTTCATTGGACCCAACCTATGTTTTCTTATGTCGGTCAGTGTCCAGTTCGAGTTATCCGCACCCTCTATCACTAAGCAAAATGGCGTTTCTGTGTGCTAGAACCGCACTCTTGTGGATAGGGTTTACACCATGGAAACTGACTCCGGCCTGTCTGAAGGCTTCGCTTATGAGGCCATGAAGTACATGACTTGGGTGTAGAACCGGGTTCCTCATGGGCCCCTTCCACACCAGGTCACTCTGTACGAACGCCGGTACTAACGTTGTAATGACTTGCACCTTTCGTGGGTTTGGGAGTACGTTGCCGGTGTCTAGCTCCATGAGGACCAGCGCGATGGGAAGCTCTCCCCAAGTAGGCGTTTGTGTCCATTCATCAGTGTCTCACCACAGTCCAAGGCATGGCATTTCAGGGATCCTAAGAGTCGTCGTGTCATTGAGTCACGTGAGGCTCTTTTCTTTGAGAGCAAGTTCATTCACGACGTTGTCCATCGCGTCCCCTCTCTTGGCCCAGTCTCGCGTGTTGCCGACAGCTCTTGGGTTGGCTGGCCCTCAGCAGGCTCTCCGTGCTCCCATGTGCCTCTCTTCTCACCTGTGCCCCCACCGGCGTTTGTCCAGGTACCCACATCTATGTCGTTCCCTACATCGATGGCACCTACATTGTCGCCTGCCTCCCTACCTGTGTCTTGATCCACCTCCTCCTCCTCTTCCTCCTCCTCATTTGCGCCTGTGTCACTACCCGTGACGTCACTTGGTTATGTCTCTTATTCATTGCTAGCATTGTCTCATACGTCCTCACCTGCGTTGTTACCTACATCATCTGTCGCCTTACCCCTTCACTCTGATCCCTTGTTGGTTCCTTTTGCACTGGACCTCGTCGCTCCTCCACTCTTGTCCGTCCCTGCCCCGTACAGTCGGGCTCAAGGTGTCGCCTGCATCCCATGCAGTCCTCCTCTCACTCTGTACCCTGTGCCATGTGATCTGCGTCCGCTCATTTGTCTGGCCCGGCCTTGGTCCCTTCCACTGACCCGCCTGCTCTTGCCAGTGGCCTAGATGTGCTTGGTCTGGCGGCGGTTATCGTTCAGCCCAACTCGGCTGTCACCTATTCCATGATCGCGGCCGAGTTCATCCGTGCTGTTGCCGGAACAGGGTCTAAACCTGTTCTGCCTCACACCTCTGTCACCACCGCACTCACTTCTCGTGGCGAAGTGAGTCTGTCGCCTGATCCATGTCAATGCACCGGATAGAAACAGTCTAGAAAACGGGTCCCGACAAGGGAGGCCACCAACCGCACTTTGTATTGCAACCAACATAACATATTATCCTCCCATGAGGGATCCACACTCTAGGTTCATTCAGTTTGCAAACTCACAAAGTCCTCATGAAGGTCTTTAGTGTCTACCTTTGATTGGACACTATTTGAGGAGTCTCAAACGTAAAAACTGTAGAGCTCTGCTAATGCTTTTGCTTGTAGTGGCTCCATAGGAGCCAACCTCAACCTACATTCCTACTTGGTGCGTTATGAGACCGCCAAGTTTCATCCTCAAGGCAGGCTCTAGTAAGCTTCCTAGAAGCTTCCTAGTTAGCTTACTAGAAGCTTCGTGTCCTATTTTAGGCCACAAAGAAGACTGTGGCTGTCGTGGGGTTTGAACCCGCGACCAAGGAGCTCTAGCACATATTCCAACTATGCCACAAAGGTGTGTTTTCTATGATGATCTCTTGGGGACATGCCCATTACAGGCAGTGCATTCCTTACCTATGTAAAAACAAACCAAGGGGGCATCCTCCATAGAGCAGTGCATTCCTTGTCTGTCAGTGCAGCCAGCCACCTAACCAACCGGCCAGTAGACAAGGTGCATACCGCTCAACAAATCTCTTCCTTGCTCCTCTATCCATCTGTCGTTCACTAGGCTCCATCAATGCATTGGGCCTCACCCTTCTTCTATTGCACTCCTCATGCCAAAGCCATGAATGCCTGCATAGTGCAAGTCGCTCTCCAGTGGCTTGGTCATGCAGTCAGCAAGCATGCTCTTAGTTCCGTAGTGCTGCTATTCTACCACGTTCTTTATGACCGGGTCATGTGGGTAGTGGTAACATATGTCAATGTGCTTTCTTCGCCGGGAGATGACATCATCTTCAGCCATTAAATATGGCGCTCATGTTGTCCACATGTATGAACGTGGCGTCCTTCTGTGGCACTGTCATTTTGCCAAGCAAGTTGTGCAGCCACTGAGAATCCTTGCACAACTTAGACAAATCAACGTACTCTCCCTCAGCCATGGACAGAGAAACACAATCCTGCTTCCTGCTCGCCCGTGAGACGGTAGCGTCATTGAAGATGCACACGTATCTAGAGGTGGATTTGCGATTGTCAAGATTTCCTCCCCAATCGGTGTCGGTGTAGCACTTTTGGCAGAGGGGGTCTTTACCTTCTTGGCCTCTAAGGACGAGGTCCATCTAATGCGTCTTTTGTAGGTAGCGCAAGATGCACTTGACTGACTGTCAATGCTGTGGCCCTGGGTTGGCCACCAACTTGCTCACTTGTCCCACAACATAGCAAATGTTGGGACGAGTTCCTTCCATGGCGTACATGATGCTACCCATGATGGATTGGTAGGGGATGTCGTGCATCTCCCTTCATTCTGATTCGTTGCATGGCAACATGGAGGCTTTCAGCTTTGTATCAGTCATCATTGGGGTGCCAGAAGATTTGTAGTCTTCCATGTCATAGCATTTCAGTACCTCACCGGTGTATTTGGATTGGTTGAGTTCGATGGTGCTTGCTACTCGAATCTGGTGGATGGCGATCCTGATGTACTACTCAAGAGGACTCATGTCCTTCATCTTGAACCTTTTGCTGAGGTCAGACTTTAGCTCATCCAGCAGCTCGACCGAAGATGAGCACATGATGAGATCATCCACATACAGTGCAACCAGCATGAGCCCTCTTCCATCATTACACACGTGCATGCTTAAGTTATTCTTGCAATGCGTGAAGGAGAAACCGGTCATGAAACCTTCCATCTCTTTGTACCACATCCTTGGGGCCTATTTTAGCCCGTAGAGAACTTTCACCAACTTGCACACCTTGCCCTTGGGAGCTTTGACTCCTTCGGACACCTCCATCGACACTTCCGTGTCAAGCTTCTCGTAAAGGAAGGTTGTCTGACACCCATCTGGTGTATCTCCAGGTTCTTTGCGGCTGCAATGGTGAGGAGAGAGAGGATGGAGGCAAAGGTCACAACAGGCATGAGTGTCTTGTCGTACTTGGAGCCCAGGCATTGAAAAAGTCCATTAGCCACTGTCCTTGCTTTGAACTTGTCGATGCTGCCATCTTGCTTCTTCTTCACAGAGGGATCCACTTAGATCCCACCACATGGGCCTTGTTGGATCTATCCATGAGCACCCACGTGCCGTTCTTGTCCATGGACATGAGCTCGCTCTCCATTGCCTCCTTTCACTTGGTTGCATCTGGGCCGTTCATCGCCTTCGCCACTGGAGATGGCTCTCCCTCAGCCATGCACAACCAGCTGAGGTCGGTCCAATCGTCGTCATACCGTGAAGGTGCTTTCTTTGGTCGCAGATTGTGCTGGGGTGCTGGTGCGGCTTCCTGCTCTGCTGTTGGTGATACCACAAGTGGTGGTGTGTCGTCATTGTAAGAAGAGTCGTCAGACTTGAAGTCAGACTCGGTAGCCCCGGACGCCTCAATATCTGCATCTGTGTCAAATGTTACGTCATCCTGCACAGCTGCTCTCACATTCCCACAACCTATTAGCAAAACAAGCCACTTGTATGGTGCTTGGTCTTTGGAATCAAGCAAAACTATCCACTCTCCTGCCTTGGGAGTGAGGATCAGACCCAGAAGCTCTCCCTTCCAGCCGCTGTGTTTGTCGAACTCGAGGTCGCGACTCCTCACGGGCTTGCCTGATGCCTTGTCACAATCAGGGTTTGGCATAATTCCTACAAGTTGTAGGACATGAAACGTAAGTTTTCAAAATCAACTCATTTTGCGGATGGCACGATGACCTATTTGTGTCGCAATACAATTGAAGTGGGCTCGGCAAAACGGAGTTTTGTTTTTGTTTGTTTTATGGGTTACGAAGTGTCCGACGTGGTCTCCGTCCACATCGAGCCTTTCCGTCGATTTCAAACCCATTTTACATGTTTGCAACACCTCCACACCCCTCCTGCCCCCACCGTATTCCTTCATAGTGTATATGAGGGGTTGTATGAGAAGGTGCACGACGAGTTGTACCTACATGGGACTGAACTGCACTTGTGTATTTGGAGTCCAGAAATATCTGCGAAGGCTCCTGGGGGCACTTATGTCCAGATCTCATCGACATGCAGTGCGAGGAAAATGCACTTCCATATGCATTGCAGCTATACACTCTACTGGTGGTAGAAGTCGGGGGGCATCCGGTTTTTGGTTCGAAGTCCCCTCCCCCCCCCCCCCCCTCCAACTGAGAGGTGCATGCGGTAAGTGCATATGGAAGTGCACATCAATTAGGACGTGAGAGACTGCAAAATGTACACAAGTGCATATATGTTTGCGTACCACTGAGACCTTCGATGCCCCGCGATCGACAGTTCGTGTCTGCCAAAACCAATGTACTATGTTTGGGGGTATTTGTGAGATGCGGCGTACGCGGTGATAGAAGAAAGGGGACCTTTCAGGCCCTGCTACCGCGGGGACCGGCAGGTGCCTGGGCAATTAAAAAAAAACCCAAACCCCACAGTGTAACCAGGGGGTTTGCTTAGGGTTACAAAATCCCCAGTTTGGGCGTTTGCACTTGCCAACGACAAAAGTCAGGAAAGGCTGACTTTTGACATCGGTGAGGCCGGTGTCAGAAGTCGCTGACTTATCCTCCGAAGTCGACGAGGTCGCACTCTGATTTCACCCTTGAAGTCAGAGAAATCTGACTGTGGTGGATAATATTGAACGGGTTTGCAATCCCATCGATGCTTGACATTTTGGATGAATCACTATGGATCGTTGGATCTCCTCTTAGTAGTGGATCTATACAATGCCATTAGATCAATGGTTATCTACGGTGTCGTTTGTCTCTATGCACCATTGCACTAGTGCTCATTGTTGGCATGTACTTCCTCGTACACTCACCTCACACTCTTATGAAATTTGGGAGGGGAGGGGGTAGGACCGGAATACCCCTCCTACCGCAACCAGAAAAGTGCAATCTACAGGTGAATGTGGAAGTGCATAACTGTCGCACAGAGAAACCGACGGATTCTACACAAGTGGGATAGAAGAACCTCCTACGATATTTCCTCACCAAAAATGCACAAATGCATGTTTCAACCAGATGTGCATCCTACCCATTGTACATCCACTCATACAATCCCCACAAACACTTTGAGGGAGAAGGGGGGGAGGGGTCGGCGAACGATCGAAAAAACGTTCAGACCATATGCCGCATTCCTCGGTCCATGTCGGATCATTGTCCTTTTTTGTTTCGCGAGTGTTAGGTCATCGAATGGACTGACCAGGATGTCACTGTGCCTACACGTAGACAAATATAGGTCATCTTAACTCTCCAAGCTCAGGTTGAGTTTTTGGAACGTGAATTATAATGTATATCTAATTTGGAATTTACTTTCTGCTTTACAAATTTCCTCAGGAAAATTGTTTGTACATTTCAACTGTGAGAATCGGTTTTCACTTCAGTTTAAAGAAACCAATAAATGAATTTTTTTTGCATGTATTTGTATGTCATGTAGTAGAAACTTCCACCAAATTACTATCAAAGTGATTCATAGGTCTTGGACATTCTGCATGTGCTATGGACGTTTCTCATTGAGAACTGAAAGCCAGGAAGTTTCTTAGAAGCTTGTTCTTCCTGGTTACATGTGGTGTGTTAAGTTTGAGGATTGCATGAATCAGGGGTGATTTGTCCTAAATGCAAAACGGCTAAGTTGTATGCCTGACCCCCTCTGGCATTTTTACTGTTGTTGCAACTGCCCACGGCATTTTATCCATGCTTTAATTGTGAGAATTTCCGTGCAGCTGATTGCAAGGGTCTTCGTGATTATTTGAGTCCAGCTCCTACAAAGAAGTCGTCGAAAGAGTTTGCTGAATGGCATCCGAAACTTGTTGGAGGGTTTCTCCCATGGGCATCAACGACTCGTGCAAGGAGACTCTAGTATTTTGAGTCTTTGGACGTCCATTTTTGTTTTTGCATTGCATCGTCACTCTAGTTCCTTATCAAGGAATGTCTTAAAATGAAGTAATGATTTTGGAAACTTTTAATGGTAGAAAAATGAATTCTACACTAAAAGTAATTAAAATCTATTTCTAGTGCGTTGGTGTGAAATCCTAATGTGCAATGCACCTTGTTCATATTGTGTCAACATTTCTTTCTCCTCTCTTACATCATCGCACGTTCTCTTCCCTCATCTAGCTGGTCTCATGAGGTGAGGAGATTGTGAGGATGAGGGCACGAGGCCATATGACTCGGCCCTTGAGGCCTCGAACCCTCCTAGCAGCCAATAGAGCGACCAAGTCGATCGACGGTCAGCAAGTAACCGTCCGCTCACCTAACTAGTGTTTAGCCATCTTACCGGCCGGCCTCTTATTGGCCAGCAGCTAGTGAAGGGCTGGCCGGCAGCCAGACCTCGCTGTGGTTAAGGGTCATGTCCAACCACCCCACCTTCGGGAGGAGAGAGGGACGGACTCGCTCTCTCGCTACAAGTATTGATCTTTTCATACTTTCTAGTTGAGATCTTGACTGCGTTAGAGATTCCTTATCATTTATGAAACTGATTGGTTTTTTGGGAAATTGTTTTGGAGAAGCACTTGAGAACGTGCATTTAGACATGGCACTTTGCTCGAGAGCCTTTGGTGACAATTATGCCCCAGTGTTGTTCTTGCGCTTATTCTTACCCCTCTCGACATTTCTAAAAAATTTCATCAAAACATACTCACAACTCATTCTTGGCGATGTTTCAGCCAAACCAAAAAAACAAAAAAAGAGCTCACAGCTTATTATTAAGTTTTCATGTGTCCCATTTCCTCACATTGTCTTTTTCTTGGCACTTTCTACATGTGAACCATCTAGGTACTGCCTGGAGTCACAAATAGCTAGACTCCTTGCTTTCTGTAATGAACCTAAGTCGTAGGAGGGTAGGCAAGTAGAGAAATCTCTCGGAACGGAATGGTTGGCCTCGGCGGCTGAGCCAGCGGGTAACATCCCATGGGGTGGGCACCAGAGCGCGACCCACCGACCAACGTATCATCATAGGGCAGGATTCTACAGGATATTCCCGCTCTGCTGATGTCATTGGATGGACCTGGACGGTCCATCCTCTTCCACTACATCTAACTACTAACCAATCAATAAAAGGCAAAATCCTGACCTGGTTGATATTCATATTTGAGATAATACCCGACTTACCCAAATTACTTGTTTGGGTGTGTAAATTATCTGGTTGGTATTCCCTGGTCAATTCTACCCAAGGGGTAGAGACCTATTTATACCACGAGTAGGTCGCCGTGTTACATTCCTCCCCCTTTGGCTACAAACCGTCCTTGGTTTGCAAAGGAGAGACGTTCACTCAACAGATCATCCATGTAGGGAAATTACAAAGAGCGAGTAAAACATCAACATGACGCTTGTGTCCACAAGAAGCTATGTGAGACATGCTATGCAAGCACATGCTATTTTCCAATGCACGTATCCATATTACATGCTCATCTTTCCTCGTTATGCAAGTATGTGTCAGCTTCATACCGAAGCAGGACATTCCATCACAAGGACCCACAAGAAGGTCCATGTACATGTGGCTTTGATGCTGGAAGATCCAACAAAGCTTTGTGCATCAACTATAGTGAGGCATTGCTCATTGTATATTGACACAGAGAGAACATCATCCATGCTTGAGCATGGGGTTCCCATGCTGGATATTGTAGAGAAAGTTGTGAGATGGAAAACAAAATTCTTGGTGGGCTTCAGGTGTTCAGCCTTAGGATTGCAGCAACGCGTCCTCCCCCTTTTGCTGAGGAGCGTCCTCACAACAAGTGTCCGTGAAAATACTTGTCGAGCTGCACTATTGTACCACCGTTCTTGAAGGAAAATTCTCTTCGTGGGGCTTATGCCAGGATGGTACTCCCGGGGGCGTGGTCAATCAAAATCAATCTCATCCTCCACCAGGGATTCAACTAAGGAAACCCGAGGAAAAAGTTGTATGTGGTCAGGTCCACATGTGGCTGTCATAGCCAGTTCAGTTGGGTTGGCTGAACATTCCCAACTGAACCCTTGGCTCAAAAATTGACATGGTGGCCGATGTCGGCACAATGTTACATGTGTAGAAATGTCATGTGACGATGCTTATGAACCAACTGGTCATTGTAGAGCGCATGGTATTGTATTATATGGGACATTGTCACACTTTTCCGATACAAAACGTGACGTTTTCAGAGCACAGGTCTCCCAGCACACGTGTCTACCATGGTGTGATGACGGATGAGACTGTCATTTTCTAGCTCAGAGACGTAGACGGAAGGTACCTGAAGCCTGCCGTCCCACACTCGAAGGACGAGTGGGTACCATCGGATGCCGTGTGGACTCAGACTTTCCACCATGTGGAGATAATCCCGGGTAGTGTGATGTGCTTGGAAACATAACACATGTTCTTAGACTAGAAGGATGTTCATTGCACATTGCAAAGGTGCCAAGTGCACAGTCTTGAGTAACACGGTGGGTGAGACCCAAAAGTCCAACGTTATGACTGTTATAATAGTAAGTGATATAATGCCATGTATTTTTGTAGTTTTGCTTTACACAAGTACTTTTGAATTACCCGAACATATCTGTAACATGATTGAATGTGTGAAATGGGTCATTCTTGTGAAATTTGGGAGCTTCAAGTGTGATCACACAAGGAAGGTGATCAAACTCGGATAACTCGAGCAATGTAGTCCAAATTCAAATTGCCTTTTCATCCCATACTTGCTGTGGGGAAAAGAAGTTGAGTTCTTGTGTCACGGATTATGGTTTGTGTCTTGCGTGCACAATACTAAGGAATGTCTAGAGTACGTGTCGATCCCTAAAGGAGGACGTAAACATCCAGGGGTGTCCTGTGATTTTTCAAACATCTAGGAGATTTCCAAAGAACACCATTGGAGAGCATTGGTACAAAAGTACACTACTCCTAATGTGTGGATCATTGATCATTGCAAATATTCTATAGCCTTAGAAGGCTACATCTGGTACTTTTAGACACTCTAGGTTGTCTGCAGCAAACGGTGAACACCAGGGTATCGTATGGGTAGACCATGTCACCTTGAGTTTGAAAATATATTGTCATCCAATGGGAATCTCATTGGGTTGTATAGCATGATGTTTTTATGTAACCACATAACCATGCTTACGTTACAAGATTGCAACCTGATTCCAGTGCGTGAACCAGGGATTGCAACCATTGCTCAGGAGTAAACAAGGGCGTCATGTACATTCTAATGGAATTAAAACAGTGCTCTATGGATGAGCAGCTGTCGGACTGGATCGGCAAGGAATCCAGTAGTGTACATCTAGGTAGAGTGAATGTCATCAGGATAATGATTACTTGCATTGCTTGCATTACGTTGCATGACAGAATGAGGGGCTATGAATGGTTTCAAATCTGCAGCTATGTTAGCTCAAAAACCGGTTGCAATAATTTAGATGTTGGATAGATGACACTGCCGATAGAGGTATCATTCGAATCAATGTGCAGGTAGCACTGTCATGCTAGGTTTCACCTTGCCATATTAAGGCGAGCATGGACATTCTTGGTACATTTTGAGTACTGACACAAAGCCATGATGGTGAGTGTCCTCGATAATAGCACACTTTGTATATCATCTTCCCAAGCCCTAGTTGTAGCTTAGGAGATCGAGGATCATGAAGCACTTGACACGTGGAGTGTTGCTCGTCAATATTCATCCAACATCAATCTTAATGGCAGGGGTGGCATGTGTCACATTGTGAGTACAGATCCCTCTTGCCTTTTTTCAACCATGTTGTCTCCATGCTTGCAAACATGGTTGAGATTTTACCATGTTGACCATCATAGTCCAATGTGGACTGTAGCATGGTAGGAGAAACCCTCACAGTGGAGACAAGGTGGAAGTTGTCCTCCTTGTATCGTAAGTCATTGTGTACATGGCCATGAAGAGATTCCATGATACATTTAACAATGTTCCTAATCTATGTGTTGTGACATGGGTCAAACAGAGAGAGAACATGGGGATACAACCATGTCTCCTTGTGCTATATACAAACTTGCTCTAACTGAGCATGTTAGGGTGTTATGACTCATAAAGAGCACGCCCGTGATTAAATCCTTCAGCATTGGCTCTATTGACCGCCCGTTTGGCCTTGTACCAAATCGGTGTTAGAAGATGATGACTTCTTCGATAGAATTTTTCATCCACCTTAACGTAGGATTGATGAATAGCCAAGGCACATGCCGGATGTTTGATGCCAAGGACAAGTGATTCGAGGCATTATCAAGGGAGTTACATGGCTAGGTATATCGCCATTGGTATGAGTGACCTATAACCTATCCCGTGTACATTGTGTACACGTAGGATAGTAGAGAGAGAGAGAGAGAGAGAGAGAGAGAGGCAATGTATATGACCTGAACGGTATCAAGTCATGGCGTTCCTTCAAG
>SZWC01007190.1:72241-98231 GCA_023375785.1 Penium margaritaceum | reverse complement strand
GAGAGAGAGAGAGAGAGAGAGAGAGAGAGAGAGAGAGAGAGAGAGAGAGGCAATGTATATGACCTGAACGGTATCAAGTCATGGCGTTCCTTCAAGCGTGAAGGTCACCAATTTCATGTGTCATATTTACGAGCTTAGAGCCTCATGGGCCTTTGTCGTTGACGACATGCATTCCGGCCCATTTCCTTGCCATTACTGACATGCGTTTGAGCATTGTCGTTCATCATGTAGCAACACATGGTTTGACACTAGTAGCTCTGTCTATGATGTGATGCGACTCAGACACGTTTGTTGAGGTCGCTTCGATGTTGTACTGCATGCATTATGAGCCTGTACCTCAGCACATATGCTTCACGTAACCAAAGCATGCATTTTGACGTACGTCAAGGATGCTTGGTGCACGAGTCAACCATTAGAATTCATGTACAAGACACCATGGTTGGGTGGGTGGGATTGTATAGAATTAAAGATCTTATTAGTACAATTCAGAATCTCCAATGTTAGAGATGTGTCTATGGTGCAAGTACTGCCCCTGGCATTGTACACAATGGCGCCACCCTCATTGTCCAGATGATTGAACATTTGGATGCTATGGTGTGCTTGCAGTTTATGAAGCAAGCTGTGCCAGTTTTACAACCTAGATTGATCGTGATCCGGAAGCCAACACTTAGTTATAGACAGGTTGCTGGATCATTGGATCGTCTGGCTGACTCAGCTGGCAGTGCCACTATATGTGGCGTTGCAACAGCTAGGGCTTTTCAACATTTGTCATTATCCTCACTGGTTCTTTTGCTCATGCCTTCCATGGTTTGGAGCAATGCAGATCAGTGCTGAGGTACCATAAGGTCCTCGCGCAACCTCTGATCTTGTCCCCATGCTCAACCTGCTGTCATTGACCAAGGAGTGTGAGGGGGGAGAGGATGGGGAGTAAGTGTGCTCATCCTGTGGGCCAGGCACTATTGTCGGCCAGTCCTAAGCAATTGGTTTCAAGTAGTATGGTGGCGTGTTCTGTTGAGAAGGCTCAACAAATTGAACGCACGATTTTACTGATGTTGTGCTTCATATGGAACTAGTGCATGCTATTGCTGAGAAAGGCAATATGTTGCTAGACAAGCAAACACGTGCATGTTGCAACTGGGCTATGCGCCACAGCTCATGCCATTTATTGGTAAGCCTAAAAGGCTCAAGATATTACTGAACAATCCCACACAATTAGGACTGTAGTTGGACAAGCCAGAGAGATTGGGTTCTATTGGGCCAACCCGCACTCTCCAAGAATATGCAGGGCAACCCATAATTACCCGAGGCATTCCAATGAGGAAGCTTAGTTCATCCTTGAACATTGCTTACCCACTACCAACAAGGATGCTTGTAACCCCATGATGTATGTAATGTGCCTATTGGTTTTACACTAGCCAGGCATCTTTGGGCATACCTCATCCTCAAAGGCCTTTGCTGGCTGACGGCTAGGGCCGGAGAGGCGGGGGGAGGGGGGTGGACACCCTTGAGCTTTTGGTTGTTTTCATGCTAGTTGTGCCGATATTGGATGCATTACAAGACTTTAGGCCGCTGATATTGGTACCAGCACTACTGCTGCCGTCGTTGGCAAGACCAACAAGACGTATGCAATTGGTACCAACATAGCCCTTGCTGCTGCCAGCAACTCCAGCAGGCATGTGCTGCTACAAGCGGTGCTAGTTCACCCCTTACCGCTACTGGTGATGCCAACAACAGCACAACCTTCGCCGCTATTGGCAATGTGAGCATGGCGACTGCTGCTACTGGGGATGTCAGCACAGCCCTCGCCGTTGCCGGCAATGCCAGCAGAGCGGCAGCTACTGCTGACGCTGCGAAAACCAACATTTGTCACTGCTAGCAAAGCCAGCAAGACCAACGCTGCAGCTGGCAACTCATGTCGCATTGATAGTGCCATCAAGAGACCTGGCGTTGCTGGTAATGCCTGTCGATATTATACTACAGCTGACGATGCTAGCACCGCTCCCACTACTGCTAGCGGTACCAACGCAACTCTCGGCGTTGCTAGTAATGCAAGCAAGACAGCTGTTACAACTGGCGGTGCGGTTATAGAATCCCTCGACATTACTAGCAACACCAGCAAGGCGGTTGTTGCTGCTGGCGGTGCCAATGCAACCCTTGCCATTGCTAGCAACAGCAACAGGGTGTGAGCCATTGTAACCGCGCCGACAAGACATGTGACATTGCCGGTCGCGTCAACAAGGCATAAGCCAATGTTGGTCGTGTTAGCACGGCCCAGACACTGCATCTTGTGTTAGCATGGCCCAGCCACTGCTGGCAGCGCCAGAAGGGCGTATGCCACTGCTGCCCACGCTAGCAAGGGCCCTAAGCTGCTGCTCGCAACGCCAGCATGCCCTTAGCACTCATCGTCATGCCAACAGTGCGTTGCCGCTCCTGGTGGTTTTTGCAGAACGTGCGCCACTGCTAGCAACGCCCGCGGGGCGTCTGCCGCTACTCGCGATGTTTGCAGAATGTGAGCCACTGCTGGCAACGCCCGCAGGGCGTCTGGCTATGCTGGTGGTTCTAGAAGGGCTCCTGCCACTGCTGACAATGCCAGCACGGCGTCTGCCGATGCTGGCAGTGCCAGCAGGCTTCCCGTCACTACTGGGAACGGCAGCAGGGTGTCTGCTGCTGTTGGCGGTGCCAGCAGGGCTCCCGCCGTTGCTGGCAATGCCAGCAGAGCGTCTGCCGCTGCTAGTGGTGCCAACAGGGCTCCTGCCGTTACTGGCAATGCCAGCTGGGCGTTTGCCACTGCTGGCGGTGCCAGAAGGGCTCCCGCCGCTTCTGGCAACACCAGCAGGGCATCTGCCGTTGCTGGCGGTGCCAGCAGGGCTCTTGCCGCTGCTGGCAACGCCAGCAAAGCATCTTCCACTGCTGGTAGTGCAGTGCCAGCAGGGCTCCCGCCGCTGCTGACAACGACAGCAGGGCGTCTGCCGCTGCCGGCGGTGCCAGCAGGGCTCCCGCCACTACTGGCAATGCCAGTAGGGCGTCTGCCGCTCTGGCGGTGCTAGCTTGGCTCCCACCGCTGCAGTGGTTCCAGTAAGGCTCCCGCCGTTGCTGGCAACGCCAGCAGGGCATCTGCCATTGCTGGCGGTGCCAGTAGGGCTTCCCTGCCTGGAATTCTGGAGCCAGGGGGTGGTAGACAATGTCGTGCCGCCCTTGCGTGCATCGGGATGGTTGAAAATGAAAAGTCTCGTTTCAGCCCCTCAAGACGACGCGAATGTTGCATTGCGTAGGCCTTTGGCTGCGCAAGCCACCTGCTTCGCTCCAGCACTGTGCAAAGGTGGCGCCGCGAACAGCGCTCGGAGCGCGCACGTAGGTGCCATGGCGTGGCCTGGGTGTGAACAGAAACAATAATGTTTATCTTTTAGCCCCAGGATATCGTGTTTGGACGATAGTGGAGCGCGGGCGCAAGACAGCCGTTGAGCTTTGCTGCTGCGCAGCTGTTGCGCAGCCCTGGAGCGTAATCGAAGCGTGTCATTGCGGGCTAACGCCATGGTGGAGTCATTCGACGGCTCACTGGGTTGCATAGTTGCTAAGGGTAAGTTTGGGTAACCTCGCATACGCTACGACGATCGCACACCTCTGCGAGGGTCGTACGGTTTGTGCGGTAAATGGCATGCAACTCTTGTTTTGTTCGTTCGACGGTCGTGCAGTCTGTGAGGAAACGGCTCTGCCACGTCGACAGAGGGATGCTGACTGAACGACCTGCGCACAGCACCTAGTCGGCAGAAAGAATCTTCTCGCAACGCGCGACGAAATCACGTAGGAAATGAACCAATTTTTCACAACACCAGTTTGCACATCAACAAACGCGTCAAACTCGTGCACGCCTTTTCCCAAAGGGTACGCGCATACATCGTTAAACAATGGGTGTACGCGATCTGCCTGATCACGACCAAACTCATCCTCGGCGTCCGATTTCCAAACATCCCATGAACGAAGGTTTTTGGGGACCAGGACCCAGGACCCAGGACCCACGACCCAGGACCCAGGACCCACGACCCAGGACCCAGGACCCCAGACGCTACAACACACAAGGGGAACGTCGAAACCCTAGGTCGCCGTCCAACTCCCATCGCTCGCTTTCTCAAGTCGCAACCATGCAGACGTACGTCCCTCCACGCATTGCCTCTCCGGCCTCCCCTACACTGTCGAACAACAACGATGCCCTCACTTCAAGGCAGCGGCAGAGGATTCCTGCTACAACTCTGACGCGTCTACATGATCGTTTCCTCATGGAAAAGCTCGCCGATGTCGTAGTCAACAACAACTGCTTTGCCGACGGGGGCAAACTCAAGAGCACTGACTGGAAGCCCGTTTTGGATGCTTTCAATACGCACTTCGCTCCTCATGGGCTGGAAGAGGTCTCGCGGAAGCAACTCCAAGACCGTCGCAACAAGATAAAGGCAAAATGGTGTCGGT
The DNA here is from genome assembly GCA_023375785.1 of Penium margaritaceum. NCBI lineage: Eukaryota > Viridiplantae > Streptophyta > Zygnematophyceae > Desmidiales > Peniaceae > Penium > Penium margaritaceum. The sequence continues at coordinate 93,770 of SZWC01007190.1, read as the reverse complement.
ACAAGGCGTTGCGCGACTCAACCGGCGGTGGGTGGGACACGGAGAACGACACGCCTCATGCAAGGTCAGAGATATGGCTGGAGCATTTGAAAAGGTTTCCTGGTGACAGACTTTGCAAATGGATGGGAGTTAGTACCCTACTGTGAGATTTTTTTTGCAAAGGCAATTGCCAATGGGACCGATGCAAGGGCGGCTGGTGGGGATGGCACATCCGATGCAGAAGGGGAAGGGGATGACGACGGGGCCATTGGTGGGGCCCCAACGACTCAAACGGCCGGCGAGGAGGAGGACACCGATGAGGAAGACGTCGCGACAAGCCAGCCCCGGGAGGAGGACAGCACAGCATATGAGGCCTTTGGGAGCAAGCCCAAAGGTCTCATGGACATGCTTTCTCAGGTGAGCTCGACATCCGTATCTCCCAGCACTGCACAAACCTCCCTTGTAACTCCTACATTCCATCCCCAAACCCTTTCAAGGGTCATTTCATCTCACTCCCATGTAGTGCTGCTTTTGTTCCGTGGCAGGAGCCATCTGCATCTTCTGGAAAGCGATCATGCCCGACCTCGCCAGAAGAACGCCCGCGTGCAAGACGTCGTCCTACCACAACGTCAAGCATGGCTGATGGGCTGCAGAGGCTGGCAAAGACCGGTGTACTGCTCGCGGAGGCTGCGAAGGAAGACGAAGACGACAACTCTGTTCTCCGGAAGGCCATTGCCAAGCTCCAGCGCGAAGAGCGCGACGACGACATAGCAGCGCGTGCTGTTGTTCAGTTTGAGAAGCATCCACGCAAAGCTCTAGCCTATGTTGAAATGCGGCCCACTCTTGCCTCTATGTGGTTGGGCTATGAAGTTGGTGGTTGTGATAGTGGACATGGAGTGCCAAGTGTCGGCTTGTTTGGTGAAGGCAATGGTGCATATGTGGATGGCGATGGGGCTGGGATGGGAGGTCAGGGATTCTAGTACCCTTGTATTGTTTTCAGACTACAAGACTCATCAACAATGATATGGGACATTAAAGACTGCCCTACTCAAATCATGATTTCTGCTTTGCTTTATGTCCAATGATGGAATTAGGTTCATACATGATGGTAAAAAATGGGTTTGGTCCATGACAATACCGTTGTAATGCACAAGGTGTCTGTGCAAGTGTTCACTTGAAATGAAAATGGTTCCCATGGTTGGCAAGCTGTGAACACCATGAACATGGGTTGTCATGGAGAAGCAGTCAGGCATGGTACATTTCTACCATACATGAATCCTAATTGGAAACATACGCTTTTATGAAACAATGACTTTGGACATGGCAAGAGGAGCATGAAGACAAGAGATGGAAATTGATTCATAATGTGCATAAAATCACTGAGGACAGAATTGCTCAAGGGCATCATATGGTCTATTGGGCCATGCATTGAACAACGCCCTTGCAATGGCCCAACGTTTTGCCTCAAGCTCACGTCGATGCCTGGCAGATAGCTTTCCAGTGTACAAATCTCGACTGAAGCATGGAGGATCTACATCCTCTGGCAACTGCGACCTTCGCACCTCATCCATCACATCAGCACTACAGTCGGGACCAAGGCACAAGCCGTCATGCTCCATCATGAAGTTGTAAAGAGTGGCACATGCCAAAACGATGTTGACCTGAGTTTTGAAGGGGAACCTTTCCATCTCCTTAAGGATTCGGAACTTCCCCTTCAAGCACCCAAACGTGCGTTCCACGATGCCACGCTTGGCAGCTTAGCGCTTGTTGAATACCTCTTGCGGGTTTTGAGGTCGACGTTGCCCAAGCCGCAATTCCTTCAAATGGTAGCGAGTGTTACGATATGGCGTGAGGGCGCCAAAGGTCAATGGGTAGCCCGAGTCGACGACGTAATAACACCCCACTGGTATCTTGAACCCCTTGTCCATTGCATCCCAAAATATCTTTGAATCGTGTGCCGAGCCCTCCCATCCGGCAAAAATGAAGACAAAACGTCCATCTAACCCCACGGCAGCCATGACGTTCTGAGAAATGGTAGTTTTTCAATCTCTGAAGCGGCCTTGCTCGGCCTCAGGTACCACCGCGCCAATGTGTGTGCCGTCGATTGCGCCAAGGCACCCCACGAACGCCCGTCCGTTGAGTTGGTCACGTTCAACCCAAAGCTGATCCTCACGGACGGTCGGCAGGCGAATGTAGTCCTCTTGAAGTGCGAGTATTGTGCGAAGTAAAACATAGAATGCTCGATGGACAGTCTCCCCACTGTGTTGGAATGTGCGAGAGACACTACAGTTGGTGTCGGCATTGGCAACAATGGAGAGGAAGATGAGAACTTGCTCTTTGACAGTAGTCCCCTTGCGAGTTGTGTGCAGCAGGTCGCGTGCCTCCAATATGTTGCAGAGCTCACAGAATACTGCACGGTCCATCCTCGCCACCTCCTTGAACTGCACCTCACTGCCTCTGAGAAGGATTTCTGTCCACTCTCTGCCGCAGGAGCGTTGGCAGCGTATTAGGCACCTCTGGAAATGTAGAGTGAGCAAAGGGAGGAGCTGCTGCATCACCATTGCCCACCACTTCACAATTTTCTTGCACCAGGAGAGCCTTTTCGGCTCCATAGGTACTAGTTGGTGTGGTCTCCCTGGATGATTTGCAAAGACTGCGGAGAGGCGGGTGGGAGGAATGATGGACGATGTTTGCAAATGGCGTGGCAATTCGTGGTGGTTGCTTGGCAAGCGGAGTGTGTTCCGTGGGAAACCGTGCTATTGTTTTTTCCCCTGAGTGGTTGTCGGCAACCACTCCATCGCACGGCTCATTGAGAGGAAACCCTCAATTCTTGTTGAAGAAGAATCGTGACTTTTGTTGCTTTGTGAAGGAAATATTCCGAACTGGCACAAAGTGGTGGAGTTTGCAAGCCAACGTGCGAAGAGAACAAAGTATCCGCGTTTTCTCGCTGGGGATACTCCTCGTCGCTCAAAATCCAAGTCATTGAAGAAATGCCTTCCACTTTGTGGACGTTCTCCACGCAGCAAGGGCTAACGGCCAATGCCTGACGGCTGACACGTGCATTTGACGTGGCCGCGTCGATCGTCAAGCCACCGCCGGTGCAAAAATCTATTCGCAGCGATAGCGTGCGACCGTCTTCTGTTCCGCACGATCGCCGTCTGGAATCCCTGCGCGACCATCACTTTTCTATCGTTTTCCCTCAAATCGCAGTGTTGTGCGACGTGCAACGTTACCCAAACTTACCCTAAGTCATCGCTCAGCCCGTCGCTCGGGCCTGTGCGACTCCGTTGACCGGACTCCACGAGGTGCGAGCTCCAGTCCGGGAATGTTTAGCAAGCCGGGCTCGCGATGGAGGGTGGAGTGCGAACTGTCCACCCTCTCATTGATCCCGGACATAAAATATTTGACAGCGGAAGTTTTCTAGTCACCTGAAGAACGAGTAGCCCTGATGCCAATGTAACAAACCTGAATCGTAGGAGGGTAGGCGAGTAGAGAAATCCCTTGGAACGGAATGGTTGGCCTCGGCGGTTCAACCAACGGGTAAAATCCCACGGGATGGGCGCCCAAGCGCGACCCACCGACCAACGGATCGTAATATGGAAGGATTCTGCAGTATCTTTGTTAGATTTCCTGCTCTGCCGATGTCATCGGATGGACCTGGACAGTCCATCCTCTTCCACTACAGCTAACTCCTAACCAATCAGCTGAAGGGGATGTCCTGACCTGGCATATATTCATATTTGGTATAATGCCTGACTTACCTAGATTACTTGCTTGGGTGCGAAAATTGCCCGGTTGGTATTTCCTGGTCCGTTCTACCCAAGGGGTAGAGACATATTCCATACCACGACTAGGTCGCCACGTTACACTTTCCTGGAGGTGTTATATGTTATGTCGAACAGAACGTAGATGGTGAACAGGTAGAAGTTGCAACGCAAAACACAATTTCGAATTTGGGACACTTGAGCAATTTATAACTAGCGATAAGTGCACTTCAATGAAAAGTGTCGAAATGATCGAACATAGGTGTATAAGTGTCAAGTTACGAATGAAGCATAGTCGGTGTCGTTGGATTGAATGTCGAGCGACGCGTGCGGAGTCGCGTCCGGAGTGGTCGGATTCGAAAAAATGTACCGAGAAGTCGGGGGTCTTCGAGAATCGACAGTGAAGATGCAAGATGCATCTTTATAGATCCAGATTCTACGTGAAGCATCGAGAAATCGACCCAAAGTTCGTGACAGTTCTGTTCATAGGTTCACAAGAGTGGTCAAAGCTATCAAAAGGTTCGAGAATATCCATTGCAGGCGGGGCAGTTGGCCAGTTTATCCTCGGTCGTTGGTGTGAATATCACGGTCCTCGCGACACGATGGACTATTTGCGTACTAACAGAAATGTCCACTCAAGAAGATTAGGGAATCGTATACGTCTGGTATGTAACACTTCCTCCCCTTTTAGCCGCAACGTCCCGATAACAGATGTGGCCTGGAGACTTTGGTAGTAACCGTCGATGAGATGATCGACGTCTTGGAGATTTTCATAGGGTTCCCAGCTGTTGGGTGCGGTGTCGTAGCCGTGCCGCTTGGCGAAATATTTTGTCGTCTTGCCTCGTCGTCGATGGCCGAGGATGTCCTCGATGACGTACTCCTTATCTTTGTCCACCTGAACTACTGAGGGAAGTTCTCTCCGGGGTCTCGATAGTGCTTGAGTCTGTTGACAGGTGTCGTAGGTTTTTTAGAAGTTGGCCACGTTGCATTGCATCTTCTCCCACTAAGTTTTTTGCCAGCTTCTTTAGCGTCTTGTCTTCTTGGAAGTGTCCACCAGGACTGGTGTCGTGGCATTCTTCAAGCAGCATACGGAGAAGTTCATCGTTTGGGGGAACGACCACTTGGCGAGTGAAGAGTCATTGCCAGTAGGGTGCGTCGAACTAGAATTTGGTTATATCATATCCATCGTGCAGGTCGTAGGCTTGTGCGAATAGGCGCTTGAGGTATGGGTCTCGCTGAAGTTGTAGGGTTGCCAAGTCGACCATTACATCCGGTCGGCAGCTGATTGTGTTCGCCGAATTGATTTAGCATGGCCGATAATTCTATAGTCGAACCCAGACTCAAGGAACTCCATCCATCGGGTTTCACGTCGGCTGAGATTTGGCTACGTCTTCAAATATTTTAGTGCGTGGTGGTTCTTGTCCACAATGCATAGGAAACTCTCCAAGTAGCATCGCCACGTCTTGAACGCATGCACAACCGTCACCATCTCCTTTTCGTGGACCGCATAGTTGAGTTCAGTTCCTCGTAGTTTTTGAGACATATAGGAGAGTGGTTGTTCGCTATTTCCATGGTCTTGCCGGAGGATCGCACCAATGCCTCGTTCTGATGCATCCGTAGCCATGACGTAGTCGACCATTGGATCGGCTAATCGTAGAGTTGGGGCCAAGGTCAAAGCGTTTTGCAAACCGGTGAACACTTCTTGTTTGTTGTCTCCCCACCGCCACTCGTTTTTTTTCGAGTAAGGTCGGAAAGAGGTGCTGACACTCGGGCGTAGTCCCGTATAAATCGCTTGTAATACTTGCAGAATCTGAGAAAAGCTGAATTTCTCAGCCGTTGTTTGGAATTGGCCAATCAGAGATTGCTTCCACCTTTTTCGTATCCATCGTGATCCATCCGCCGTTGATGACGTGACCCAAAAACTCTATCGAACGATGACCGAAGTCGCATTTTGAGAGTTTTCTAAAAACTGTTTCTCTTTGTAAAACTTTGAGAACTTTTCAGAGATGTCCCTCGTGCTCCTCCAGGATGACGCTCTACACCAGAATGTTGTCGACATGTACCAAGACAAAACCCTCAAGGTACGGACAAAAAATAATGTTCATTTCCGCCATAAATGTCGCCGGGTCATTGGTAAGTCCAAACGGCACCACCGTGAACTCGAAGAACCCGTAGCGAGTTCAGAATGCCATTTTCTCAATGTTGGCGTCTTCTAGGTGTATCTTGTGATATACATTGCATAACTCAATTTTTCTGAACAATCGAGCCCTTGAGAGTTAGTCAAAAAAAAATTCGGCTCGAGGGAGAGGGTAGCGATTCTTAATGGTGGCATCTTTCTAAGCCCGATAATCCACGCACATGTGCATCTTGCCTGTTTTATTTTTCACAAATAGTAGTCGTGCAGTGTATGGTGCCGTGGAATGGCGGATGAACCCCTAACCGAGCATCTCGTTGAGGTGCTTTTTCAGCCCAATCGATTCATGATCGCTAATCCAATAGGCCCCTTGGACAGTAGTTCTACTACCCGGCTTTAGTTCAATGTGATGGTCGATGTGTGGTTGATGAGGTAAAGTTTTAGAGAGTTCGTCGAAAGATGTTCACGAACTATTGGATAAGGGGTGCAAAATCTTCAGGTACCATCGCGAATTTCGTCGAGGCCGATAAGGCTAATGAGGCTGATGATGTGTCAGCTGCTACGACTTCCATTTCTCCCTTTGGCTCAATATGTATGAGCCACACACGAGTTCCTTGTCGTATACAATACTTGGCTACGTTGAGCAGTATCGGCTGCACCGATTGTTGCTTTTTGGCTTCCACGCCTTCCTCTACTACTTCCACCTTTGTTGCTTCCGTTGTCGACTTCCGTCCCACACGCGGAAGTTGTCGTAGTGCTGTCAAACTCCATCTTGATGTCACTTCTATTCCAGTCGACCTATGGATTATGCCGATACGGGAAATCTTTTCCGATGACAGTTTTGTGGTCGCTTATTGGACAAGACCTCCAGACCGTTACATCCCATAGATCTCCCACTTGTAATCATAGACGGTTTGCGAACCATGTCATTGCTTACGCAGCTGTGTGAAGGTCCTCCATCTAGTAGTGCCGGTACCTTTCTGTAACTTATGTATCATCGAGGCTGGAATTTTAGCAGTATCAGCAGTTGGTCGTCCTCGTAACCCTCATGAAACTTTGCGATCTTAGAAACCCTCTGCGGCAATTTGCGCCGTTCAGATGGGGAATCGTTCACCATGGATCGTTCCTCACGGAGAAGAGTTCTATCTTTTCATCTGTCCTTTACTGTTTCTCGACTCGTCTTTTTGCAACTTCCCCCCTTTTAGGCCTGTTTCCTCCGAGATCTGCAAGCGATATGCCCAATTGTTTTGCAGTAACATCACGCTCGTGTGTCTCTCTTGTCGACGGCATACACTGCCATCGGAGTCGAGGAGTCGGCTGACCGTTTTTTTCATTTCCATGTTAATTGTGGGTAGGAGGTGGCTAGCCATAGGATTCATGGATCCGAGCGTCGTAGTCGATGCTGTCGATCCTTTCTATTGTTGCAATCATCTGCGTCAAGTCGTTCTCGATGCCAAAACTAGTGATTGCTCGTTGGATGACGTGTTTGAGGCCATTGTAGTGAAAAGAGAGTTTGTCGGGGGTGATGTCAACTTCGATAATATTCTCCATGAATTTCCACGTGGAATCCACCACGTTGTTTTGCTGACGTACACGTTGGAGCTTGTAGCGTACATCAGACTTCTCATTCAGTCGTTTAAAGAGTAAGAGCATCACGCACGAAAATTCATTCTAATCAGTTGGTGGCGTGAGCGCGTCTGGCCACTGTGGGTTGATCTGCTCCAAGGGTAGAACGCCTGCGATCGATGATGTGGGACAAGCACCTTGAGCCGTTGATGGTGCTTTGCCGGTCCGCTACTACCATTTGATGGTCTTTCAGTCGGACCACCAACTTAACGCCGTGCCACGCAAAAGCGCGGCCGCGAGGTCACATTTCCTTCGATCGTCATTAACCCCAACAGGGGTGAAGGAAATCTTCAAACTCGTCAGCCACATTTCAACCGTTGGTCCTTTTGACTTTGTAGGATTGAACACTTATGGTGGAGTTGGACAAATTTTGGGTTAGCACGATATTTCCGAATTTTTCTCGATGAGCACCACTTCACGTACGATTGCGTTACAAAAAGGCCTATATCACGACATTGAGTTGTTGGAATAGGTGGTTGTTGACTCCCTCAAGTGCGGAGATCCTAGTCCCTCGTTTATCCGCGCTTGTCTTCCAATACCACTTGTAGGCCCTACAGTCCATGTTGAAGCTGTTGGTAGGGGCGACTAGTTCATCGACGTTTGGTCCGTGACCGGATTGGTCGCCGAGGCCGTAAGGATTGTTCTAGCTATCGCAAGGCCTGCCACGCTAACATTTGTTGTCGCTTCAGGGTTTGCGTGCATCGGGACGTTCTACTCCTCCATCGCCGAAGTTGTCGCCAAAGACTCGGTACTGGTCGTTGGTTGCGCTTGCTCGCTTCACGTTATACTCGTGAAGTCAGCAAGGTCCTCACGTGCGAGATACGCTGATGGCTTGTGCGAGGTGGTCCTCCGGATGAGAAAAGTAGTCAGATACCTCTCTAGCACTGCTACGTTCTGATACCAAGTGAATTGGAAATATTTTAGGGCATGCAGGCCCATGCAAAAATGAGCATGAGCTCTGTGTGTGAGTGCGATGCAATACGGCAAGAACTAGGCTAAGTCTGGAACGCTGAATATAAAAGAACAAGGAGAAAGTACAAATGAGCCCCTAGCGGGCTTAAGTAGGGGCGCCGGCAGCTAGCCGCACCGGGCCCCGTCACCCCCGCTGAGCCCAAACGATTCAGCAAGGAGAACACACTGCGTACACCATGATAATAATAACGGTGGTATCCTCGAGGCACCAGAACAGCTCTCCAAGTGCCCGGGTCTCGACCACTGAGAAAATAGGAGCAGTGCCAGAAAATCTCAGAATCAGCGTCCAGACATCACACACGGCTTTCCGAATATCGGAAGCGCTAGTACAGCCACCGGGTCTCCTCGTCGCACTGGTATAGTCCACCGGGTGCGCGGGTCTCAACCCACCGAGAAAACTCTCCTAGCTCCTGACAAGCCCACAGGGCTACCACAACGCATCGACCGCGTCTCGCCGGTGTTGTCGTACGTGCTGGAGAAGTCTCGGTGCAGTCCGGAGGTCCGTCGTGTCGTCACGCCCTCCTCTACCATAAACTGCGAATGTGGGTATATCGGTAAACTAGCGATGTCGGTCGTGACGGGTGGAAGCCACACAAACCAACAAAGTGTTATGCGGAATAGAGCGTACATGGTGAACAGGTAGAAGTTGCGAGGCAAAATACAATTTAGAACGTGGGACACTCGAGCAATTTAAAACTAGCGGTAAGTGTACTTCGATGACAAGTGTTGAGATGATCGAATATATATATACAAGTGTCAAGTTACGAATGAAGCATAGTCCGTGTCGTTGCGTTGAATGTCGAGCGACGCGTGGAGAGTCACGTCGCGAGTGGTCGGATGCAAGAAGGTCCACCGAGAAGTCGGGGGTCTTCAAGAATCGACAATGAAGATGCGAGATGTATCTTTATAGATCTAGATTCGTCGTGAAGCATCAAGAAGTTGACCGAAAGTTCGCAACACTTTTGTTCGTAGGTTCGCGAGAGTGGTTGAAGCTGTCAGAAGGTTTAAAAATATCCATTAGGGGCGAGGCAATTAGCCTGTTTGCCCTTGGCCGCCGGAGTGAATATTGCAATCCTTGCAATGCGATGAGTTGTTTGTGGAATAACATAAATGCCCACCCGAGAAGATTAGGGACTTGTGTACGTCTGGTTTGTAGTATTATACTGGAATTGTTTTTTGGGGAACCGCTGTATTTTGTGGTTGTGACATTTTAGGTGTGTGCTAATCAATAGTTTTTAGGAGACGAGATGGTTTTGTATCTTGGCCGTGAATCTCATGCTGCTCAAACTCCTCACAAATTCAACTCACCTCATGTTGCGGATGTAATGGTAAGTTTAATATGCAGCAAAAGTCCCAAACCATGTGAATAGTGAGCCAAGATTCAATGTGTACCTTCCTTTGACACTTGGCTGGCGTTATTTTGGATAGCGTTTGTGTCTCTTAGGAAATTCACAACATTTGTGGTTTTTTTTAACACACATATTATCACTTCGGTCGATCAGGGAATTGTCGAACTCCCATGGACACAGAATCATTTTGACTTGAATTTCAAAAACGCTTGATAAAAACCATCTGCGTTTCATTTGATGCTTTTATCATGTTGGGCCAAGATAGGACACGTCCAAATTTTTAGGACTGAGCAACTAGGTACCCACCATGTCCAAATTTAAGTTTGCATGCCTGCACCTACTAAGTTAGGCACGACACTCCAAGTATGGACTGAATTAAAGCTATGATATCCAGAGGTCGTGAAAAAGAAATGACGTATCCAAAAAAAACTACGGCCTAATTCCGTTATACCCACTGTTTGGGCCTCCGGATTTTCTGCTGGCCAGTTCTTGCACATTAAAGACACGGTACCCACTTTACAGAAAAAAAGTGCAATACCCACTTTTTTTCGAGCCTCGGAGATCATGCATGGCGCACCCACTATTGCGAAAACATGCACGCTACACCGGTTTACGGTGAATTAATTCAACGACTGTGGATATCCGAAGTATGATTTTTTAAGTTTCATTGGTTTCATGTCATATTTTATTTTGTCCTATGTTCATTGTTGTTTTACGTGACCAAATTTCTGACATTTCTATTTCGAGCGACAAGTAGTCGCGTTTTTGGTACGTGAAACATTGGGGGTGTCATTAATATCCAGTCAACAATCTTTTCTTTTTCCGTCGCCGGACATGGGCCGCTGGTCTATCGTGTACATCACAATTACGCGACCGTGGATGACCACGGTCGCGTTATATGCTCGTTCCCAACGCGAACGACCAAAAAGCCCCTCGAATGGGCCTTTTGGCGCTTGGTCTTAAGACCACTTCGAGGACTGTTTCGCTCGTTCGTTACGTTAACGAGCGAAACAGTTCTGTTCACTTTAAACCGTTCATTTCCGTTTGCTATAATGTGAAAAAGAAATTGAGCGACGCAGGTGCTTTCGTAAGCTCTCTCCCACGCAAAGAAAATATTTTTCGACGTCGACTCGACGTCTATACTTGCAGCGCAAATATGGACGCCGATTCGACGGCGACGTCAATTTGCTTTTGGCGTACTTCTCATGTCGACGTCGTCGACATGAGAAGAGCGTAAAAAAAAAAAATTACGAGCTGTCGATCGGACCTCGTCCGGTCGACAGCCCGCTAGTCAAACAGGGAGTCGACGGGGTGGCTATCTGCCGCCAGCCAGCCCGTCGGAGTCCCATCGCCGCCGTATCGAGCCCTCGTGCCGGTATCGCGGGTATCGGCGTCGGTATCGAGCAGCCGTCCAGCTCGATAACGATACCGGTACCGATACTTTTTTTTCTAGTTCAAGGACTATTGAGCAGAGCGAAAGTCGTAAAACACAAAGACAGTGGGAGAGAGAGATGGGGGGAGAGTGTGAAAGAGAGACCCGCGAAGGTAGAGAAACACTTCAAATATACAAAGAATTATCATGAGCATGTAAGTCGTTTTCAACTCTCGCTATACATATATTTTTTTAAATAGTAAAAGTATTAGCATACGGGGCCTAATCTATGTTTGCGTCAATGACTAAAGTTTTCTTTTCATGTCGTCGGGCGTATGTGGGTGGAGTGTGGAAGTGGGTATGCGGAGAACAATATTGTTCCCCATACGATTTTTAGGTCGGTGGACATCCGAAGTATTTGTTTTTAACAGTGGCCATCGGAAGCCTTATGTACATATTGTGGACGTTATACGCATGTTTATGCAAAAGTGGCCCTCCCATGCTTTTTCTGCGAAAAGTGGGTACGGCGTTCTTTTGTTGCGAAGACAGTGGGTATAGGGCAAGTGTACCCAAAAAACTATGTCTTCATTGCGTAAAATGTAGCGTTTGAATGATGACGTCATCATACACCTTAAAAATGAAAAACTCCTCTTTTGAGTTGTTTTTCATTGTTCGAGGAAGGGGTTTGTGTGGGGTTTGTGCGTGGGGTTTGTTTGTGGGCATCTGTTGGGCCTCGCTTGCGCGGGGCCTAGCAGATGCCCGCACAAAAAAAAAAATCAACCCTGAATGGAAAGAGGTGTTGGGTTTGATTTTTTTTTTTGCAAACCAGGGGTGGTTTGTGTGCCATGAAAAAGAGTCCAAATTTTGAATTGGGCATTTTCACTCAATTGCGATGGAGGGATGACCCTCCATTTTTTTACGTTAAAATCCCCTATTATGATACAGGGTTTTGTGTTTTGCGTGGGCTCCATGCGTGAAAAACATACAAAGATCGTAATAGGGGGTTTACGCGTCGGGAAAAAAAACAAATGGATCATGTCTCCATCGCGATCTTGCAAGGGAGTGACGGTCGCGATCAAGCGATAGTCACATGCTCCTCTTTTCCATGCTCGATCAGCGCAGTATGTCGCTGATCGAGCATGGCGAGCGAGGGCTGGATACCTGGTTCCTTCTTAAAAGAGGGGGGTAAACCATGTGAAAATGTGGACTCGCGTTGATGGCAGCTTAATAGTGATCGCGGTGCATATATCCGAGCTATTTCACCCAATGTTTTACCGAGGTTACAGTGGAGAGTCGCCCGGTGGGCGACTCTCCACTGAGTGTTGCCCCAAAAGCGAATTGTGTTAAGCGTAACGCAGAAACCACCCCTGTGGTATCGTGCCCGAGTTTGGCACGCGTACAGCCGATTCGGACTCCACATGAGCCGCTGACCACAGTTCGTGTCGTGTAGTTAACGCCTCCACGGTTTGATGTGTGACGTGGGGTTTGTCAACCCACCAGCATTATGAAGGGTCGTCGTTGGACAAACCCTACGTCACCCGTCAAACCCTGGTGACATAGGCCTCGTTCTCCTTCACTTTTTTTTGTTGTTGTCGTAGCTCCGAGCCAGTTTCCCGCTTTTGTGGTTTTTGTTGTTGTTGTTGTGTGTATATGGTTTTCCCCGCTTTTGTGGGGTGTCTTGCCGCACTTTTCGTGGCATACTTCAACATTTTGTAGCACATGCCGGTGTCGAACCGACGACCTCGCCATCTCTGCCCGCTTGGGCGTATCGTGCAGGTAAGGCCCGGGAAGTTTCGCGTACGTCCGCACTGTTCAACTCGACGACGCACAGCGCTGGCGGAGCCGAAGCCCAGTGGGCTCCTCCGGTATAAAGCTAGAAATTTCATGTACTTCCAGGTGGATCGGGCAATCTTAGCGGCTGAAAGACATGAGCAAATTTAAACGCGCTACAAAAAGTCTACAAAAAAACGTGCTGCAATTTCCGAAAGCCTGCGAGGTTGAAGTGCATTTTGTCACGAAATTTTGTGCGACTCGTCGCCGAACCTAGCCCCACAACAAGGAAAAAAAGCGGTAATAAATTTTTTTGGCCCGAGCCAGGTTCCGTCCGGCCAGACCGCCACCGACAAGCGGGAACAGGTTCGGACCCAAGACAACAACAAAAAAAAGGCCCGGAGAACGACGCCATAAAATTGCTTTGATGTCCCGGCACACGTTTGCCGAGGCCAGTGCGATAAGCAGTTCCAACGTCAACTCACCATCGTATTGGTAGCGAATTCTCCGCAGCCGTTCTTCGCACGAGCGCACTTCGGCGTGCCTAGAAAAAGACGAGTTGGCCGAGGAAAATGCAATTTTAGGAATGTTTTGAAAACGGCACGAACAAATGTCACAAATGTACATAAATGTAGAATAAGGTCACTTTTTTTAGGAGCATGCCAAAAGGTCACTTTTTGGAGGGGTACGTAAAAGGTCACTTTTTCGGACGGGCATACAGAAATGTCACTTTTACATGGTGGCACGCGAAAAGGTGAAAACACAGAAACATCGCTTTTTGGAAGAGCATAAAAAATGTCACTATCTTCGTGCATGCGCCACGTCAACGCACATTTCATCGAAACAATATAAAAAAATAACTATCCATTTCTTCGGTCTCTCTTAAAAAAAAAGAATGTGACCATGTGCTGAAAACTTGAGATCTCGTAGATAATGTTTCTGGGTTGACAAAATAGGATCTTAACTGGGAGCTCCCACCACTTCTTGCTCGCTTCAACTTGCCCTTGCTAATATTTTCTTGTGGAATTAAATTGTGTGGGAAACAAACAAATGACTCACTTTCTAAAAGGGCAATAAAAATTGAATTTTCTTTTGTACGCACAAGAATGTCACTTTTCTAAGAAACAAACAATTATGTCATTTTTTGAAAACATGTAAAAATTGGAACAGTAACACGGAAAAATATTTTTAATCATTTTGGTCGATTCTACAACCCATCACTCATCCTTTAGTGTATCTTTTTGTGAGATCCTAAACGTTTTTAATAACCCATGGGAGTCCTAAGCTTGGGGAGCTCAATGATGGTTACATGCATGAAATTATGTCGGATACCAGCATATGTTAAGAAATTGCACATCATACAATTGTTTTGTTCAAGCCATTGAGTAGAAGTTGTGCACTGTGATAGTCAACAAAGACATCAGGATACATTGAACTTAAATAATTGTGTACTTTCCATGTGTGTGCAAGCATGCATCATTGTGCACATGACCTTTGATTACCTTATCATTGGGCTAAAAATGACAAAGTGCATAACAAGCAAATAACACAACATCATCAATAATCACACTTTGGGTCACATTGGTCAAGCATCTAATGGAGGTGCCCACACGCAAGTCAACTGTATAGGTCAATAGAAGGGCTTCTTCAGCCTAATAATGTTACCATAGCAGTCTTTACTATCTTTCCAATTACCGTTGCTCTATTTTTCGTAAACACATGATAGCTATGCGTCACTGTCGTGCCTCTCACTGTTGCGCATGAAGTGTGCCATCCTCAAAACTAATTATGCGCCCATGCTCTCCAACAATTCCCCTCGAACCCACACTTGCATTACTCTATCTTCGCCCATGTTGTCGCTATTGCGCCATCAATCTCACGACCCTTCAAAAATGGCCCTCAGCATACAACGGTTGCGTCCATTGTCCATTGCCACTCGTGAATCCTCCATCATAGTTTGCCGGTTGTGACTAAAGTGGCGTTGACGGTACACCTACCAGAGCTACATCCGATGCTTGCTGCACATTCACCACATTGTGTTTGATGGTTGGCTCATCGACGGCATGCTACACCTCCACATCACATTCATGCTCTTCATCTCCTTGTCCTTTCATTGTTTCTTGTTGTGCGTGGACTTGTTCTCTCCCTGACCGCTCCTCTTGGACCATTGTTATAATTTTGTGGACCCAAAAAGCACGCATCTTCACAAACGAATCACCATGGTGGCAAGGGGGAGGGATAAAGTGAACGGCTACTCAACATGAAAGCATTCATGATAGTGAAGTAAAAAAAAACATGATATTGCAAGGGAATGATATGAAAAACAGGTAGCACACATGGTCATGATGCTTTAGGCAATGGAATGAAATAAGTATCACGGTATATGACCTTGTAGCATAGACTCTTGTCAAGGCTTTAACATGTATAGTAAACCGCTTCATCGCAAAAAGGAACAAAATGGGAAACATGATCGGATATATCAGGTTCTGTGCATTCCTTAGTCAGTCTTCAACCATGGTCTAGAGGTGGTTGCACTCAGTAAGACGTGCCTTGTTTGTGATAATGCGTGGAGAAGATGACAGTGCGGTGGAAGTTCTAGTTTCTCATGTGGGTGTTTCTATAGCTAACGTAGGCACTACTCTTGCTGTGGGAGTTGTTGAAGTAGAAACATCTCTGGTTTTAGCTACTCTACGACATCGGCCTTGGTACCGTGTCTGTTCCTCTACCATTGTAGCACTCCCCATTCGAAGGCTCCCATGTGGTTGAGACAAGGGACAGTCATGCTCCACATGACCTTGTTGATTGCCCGTAAAGAACCTTCTCTTCATATTGTATTTTTCCTTCTTTGCTTCCTTACATGCTATGGCTAGTCTCCCAGGCTCATTTTCCTCCCGTAACAATGCGGCAAAACCATCTTGGGAGCGCACCAGAGTATATCTGATTCTAGGAAGATGCAAGATGTGTTGGATGGCATACATCCGTACCACCGTACATCCATACCTTCTTTTCGACCACGTGCAACAGGTACGTCACCGCATGAACACAAGGAAATAGGTGCTCGTGATATAACGCCGCATGTGCATCTCATGTCCTCAAGGTCCACAATAAGCTGTTTTGAATCATGCTTCCTCCCAGTGACCAGAGCTTGACATCATGGGGCCGCCTCATTCATCAATAGATAGCCAAAACCAACTCCAAGCGTTTTTTATACATTTCATGCACTTTTGATGTAAGCTCTCCAGTGTCCGCCTCCACTTCCCAACGACGCTAACACACTACATTTTGCCAGTATTCCCAGATCCCTACAAAACAATGGAAGGGAGGAAGGTTGGGAGCTCCCCTAATGGAGTTTAGACTCTCCAAAATGTTAGCGGTGACATAACCATAACGAGTGATTGGAAAAGTTTAAAATGCTCGAATATTGTGGTGCCAATACCTCATGTGATTTTTGGCCACGTCCATGGACATACTCAAGTGCTTTCAGACTCAATCCCTGCATCTCCTTCACTTCTTTCTCCCACTCATCAATATTCTGTGCATGCACAAGCTTATAGAAGACCCTTAATGTTGCCACCCAAAAAGTATCCCTCACATTCTTCCCAAAATGTCATGCATAGTGAGCATGTTTCAATTTCAGCAGCTCATCCCACAAAACATGAATGATGCCAGCATGTATGTGTGACACAATCAATATAACTTGGTCGTGTAGAAGCTCAAATGCCTCCTGAAGCTTCTTCGCAAACCATTTCTAGTTTTCCTGATCCTCACTGAGAACGAATGCCATCATTAATGACACTTTGTGGTTGTGAGCATCCAAGGTGGTCGGCACTACTCTTTCTTCACTTCCCTTTAAGAAAGTCCCATCCTGTGTGAAAAACAAACTCCCACAGTCCAACACCTTCTTTGCCACACTAGGCTAATGAAGGCATGATTGAAATAATCTTCCACACTCTTAGCCTCTCCCATAACATCTTCGTCTTGACGACGAATCTGCATGACATATAGATGGTGCAGGTATATTGATAGACCATATGCACACGGAGATTGACGATCCTCATGCATATGCATATTGAAAGTTCACATATACATTTGCACGTTGACAGCCCATTTGTACATTCATATACATATGCATATGGAAAAATCATATGCATATTCATACGGATATGTATATGTATATGCATATGCATATGGATACAACATATGCGTATCCATATGCATATGCACATGCATACGCATGTTGAAAGTCCACAACCATATTCATATGGATGTCCATATGCATATGCATATGCCCATTTTGTCCTCGACCTTTGACTTTTTTGCAAAAGGTCAAGGTCGCAAGGTGCACTCATGATTCTAGGTTGCGACCCTAACTTTTGAAGTCGCATCACCCTCACTACGGCAGACTGCGGCAAGGTCCACACCGTTTTGCACCCGTGAGAAACCACAAGGGAGCTCCTAGCCATTCTTTTTGGACCCATCACACCCATCGTGAACTCTGTTTCTGCTGCTCTTATTGCTGCTACTACTATTACAGCTAGTACTATTGTTGCTGCTAGCTATTGTTCCGCAAGAATCTGTAACAGAACTGATGGCGGAACGTCGGGAGATGGATGATGTGACGACATTGGGTTAGTACAGTGAGGGGAGGCGGACGGCAGGATGACAAGGAGTGGATGGCGCGACGAGGATAGGTGGACGACGGAACGAAGTTCATGTGGGTCCACTGACGTGCAATCTATTGTGTGCGTTTGTGGAACTATGTCAACCCTTGCTTGCCTTTTAACTACTAGTTCATAGTGCGACCTGGCAGTTAAAAGGCAGGCCTCAAGCACAAGGATGCGTGCACGTCAACTAACGCGCACGGAGCCCTGAAAACGTTGTTGCCATTGATCCTTCAACATATGTATATCTTTATGTATATGCATATTCATTTGCATATACATATGCATATGGATTTGTAACATCCATATGCATATGCATGTGGACCATCCACATGCATATGCATATACATATATTCTATCCATATGCATGTGGACTCTACATATGCATATGCATATGCATATGCATATGCATATGCATATGCATATGCATATGCATATGCATATGCATAAGCATATATTCTTATGCATGTGGACTGTCCATATGCATATGCATTTGCTCATATGTATGTGGATTTTTTATACGCATATGCATATCGATTGTCCTTATGCAGATGCATATGGATGTTGCCCATCCATATGCATATGCATATACAAATAAACACTCCATATGCAAGTTATCATCTACGGTTCACATGCATATGCATATGAATATTTATAGTCCACCTACTTATGCACTTGCACATGCATATGGACATTCCAGGTGCATATGCATTTGCATATGCACATGTACATGCATATGCATATTGACGATCCATGTGCATATACTCTATGCGTAAAACTGGTGCGTATATTTGGCGAAACGTACTTGTAATGAAAACATGTAGGTGCAATTGTTGACGCCGTCAACTGACGTGACACAGATGTGCGTCTCCCCCAAACTCTAGTCTCCCCCTTGACTGACGCCCCCCCTAGCTTGCCAGTTGGTCATGGAAACTCTGGTGGGTGGAGTTTCATTCACACTTGATGGCTAAAAGCGGTGGTCGCCATGTGAATTCTTTTATGCGGAAGGCAGGACAAGGCAATATAGTGAATTCCCTCATGCCCCCCTCCCCCCCTCTAGACCAGCGCGACCTCCGGGTGGCAGTGCACATGTGCGCTTCCACCCAGAGGTCAATGTTGAGTTGATTTTTTTGACGATCCGATGTTGATTTCTACCACAAACGTCGGTCTTTCACTCTATAACACTGCTATCCATAGGCATGTGCATACACATATGCATGATGAAAATCCACATGCATATGCATATGGACCGTGCACATGCTTAAAGAGGGTGGTAAATAGAGGGGGTGGGGGAGTGGACTTCATGGTATGCACTGTCCGAAAGCGAATGCTTAAGCACAAGTATATGCTAGTGGAAACACACATGCATATGCAAGGTGCATATGCATCGTGAAAAAGAGTATATTGTGGCAAATGTTTTGTCACAGTCCACGTCTATATGCATACGCTTATGCATACTGATAGTCCACTTGCATATTAAGATATGGATATGCCTGCAGCAAATCTTAGTGTAGGGAGAGGGGATGAGGCGCACATACTACATCAATGGAGGGCTTGAAAAGGCCTCATGCCTTCTCAGAATCACCTACAAAATCTTTAAGTGCTCGTTTCCTCGCAGATCACGCTATATAGTACAGGACCTTCACACCTAGTTTGGCCTCAGCAACGTGTCATATAGCATTGATTGGCGTCTTGATGTCGGCATGCATCGTGCCTGCGACGAGCCTGGCCACAAACTCTGTACTTTGTGAGTGGTGTCTCTTTGTTGTTGGTGCACACATGCACTTTGTCTTGAGTTTGACCACCTGCCACAACTTCGTCTTTGCATGTACTCTGATCCTGATGTAGAATGGAAATTGGTTCTTGGCATACACATTGCTACAATTTGATGTGATGTACACGGTGTTAGACGTGCAACATTATAGAAAGAACATACAACCGAATCTAGCAGAATATTGTAACGTCAGTTATCGCTACATCCTTCCCTACCAGAAGCCCTTCACCCTATGGTTGCTCCCTTAACCCAATGTTTCTCATTCTCCACGTGTCCCACCCATTTCATCCCAATTGAATAAAAATGGTACAATGTACAATCATGCAAATCAAAGAAAGTTACACTACATGCATATTAACAGTTTATATGCATATGCATATGCTTACGAGTTGTCCATGTGGAAGTATTCTTGTGGAAAATCCGTTTACCTCTCACCCTTCACACACCAAGAGTTCTTGCTTGCAGCAACCCAAAAAAAATTAAAGAATCTTTCTTTGTTGCGAATGTGTCCCCTAGGGAGATCCCACATTCTTCTTGGTATCGTCTAGGTGGACTTCCATGGCGTATGTCCACCATTGGTTTTTTCCATGCGGCATCCATCACATTACATCCCAGTGAGACTAGCACGCAGGAAATAGTGGTTGATGCGACATTTGGTGACACAAAGATACGACGTATATCTGTTGCATCTATAGGGTCATTTTTTGTGCCATGTGCTCGTATTGAAACATCTTGACTTACGAAACCATTCCCCTTAGAGTCAACATCAAGCACTCACAATCCGCCTTCGTTCTCAGTCCTATGCCGGTCCTCAACATGACCCCCTCCATCCGCCCTACTACCCCCACCATGAACCGCGTCGTTGTGTTAATGTCCCCCCTCGCCACCCTCTCTAATATCCTCACAATCATGATCACTCCCTTCAACTACGGAGTCCACTTCCGTGATATCTACGTGAACTATTTTTGCATTATTTTCCACGTCGGTCATGATGGTCTTTTTGCTTGCACGGTCCACACAATGTAGAAGAGGTCAAGGGAAGAAAAAAGGACGCATTTGACACGTGTGCATGCATATGAATACATGTTCATGTCTGTACACACAGAATTCAAGGGAACCTCCGGTTCCATACGCCTATGGATTTACCAAATCGATATGCATATACATGTATGCATACATATGCATTGTAGTGTTGCTCTCGACCTTAGACCCAACATGTTGGGTCGAAGGTCGAGCAGTCGACCATGACTCGGTGACGAGGTTGCCCCCCTAGCCAACACTTAGCATAAAAATAGGTGGGGGATTTGGCGGACGGGGGGATCGAGACCACCACTTGTGGCCCCCTGCTCCGTAATGAAATTTGAGAGATCTTCATTTCATTATGGGAGGGTTTGTATTTCCACTTTTATGTTTTTCTTTGGTTTTTGGGCGGGCTTGGGATTTCACAAAGTAGTAACAGGGCTGAATAGGGCTTTCCACCACCCGCACTTCCACTCTCCTCCCAACATCCCACTTCCCTCCTTGCCTCCCCATTCCCATTTGCGCCACCCCCATCCACTCCTACTCCCATTATTCTTCCAACCCTCCTTCCCCTCCTTGTCTATTGCCCACTCTTCCTTCTCCCCCACTCTACACTCCTCCACTGCCCACTCCTCTTCCTCTTCCCCCTTGTCCTCGTCCTCCCCCTCTTCCTCCTCCACTTCCCACTCTTCCTCCCCCACCACCCCCTCCTCCTCCTCCTCCACCCCCTCTTCCATCTCCTCCTCCTCCCCCACCTTCCCCTCCTCCTCCTCCACTACCCACTTCCCTCCTCCTCCTCCTCCTCCAGTGCCCACTACTCCTCCTCCACCTCCTCCTCCTCCTCCTCCTTCTCCTTCTCCTCTTCCTCCACTGCCCACTCCTTCTCTTCTTCTACTGTCCACTCCTCCTCCTCCTCCACCCCCTCCACCTTGTTCTCCTCGTCCTCCTCTTCCTCCTCCTCCTCCTCGACTACCCACTCCTCTAATGCCCACTCCTCCTCCTCCACCCCATCCTCCTCCTTCTCCTCCTCCTCCTCGTCCACTTCCCACTCTTCCTCCTGCTCCTCTTCCTCTTCCACCCCCCCTATTCCTCTTCCTCCACCCCCCTC
>SZWC01007190.1:25060-44583 GCA_023375785.1 Penium margaritaceum | reverse complement strand
CCCCCCCCCGAAGAGACAAAGTGTATCTGGAATGTGTACCGGTGAGTGTATCTGAAAGAAGTCGTGAACAATACACAAGTGAATTTCGAAATGAGAATGTTCCGAAAGTCACCTCACCGTCAAAATTTCTTAATCAACGAATCCGAATGAAGTTTAACCCCCTCGGCCGTCGACTCGCATGTCCTCACCGTCCGCCCCCCTCAAAATACGTCGATTGTATTGGGGGAGTGAAGCGAGCAGTATATCAATGACAGGTTAAAAAATTTACACTTGTGCATTTATCTCGCCTACATCCAAATAGGTTGTAGATCGTATTTGGCACACACACGTGGTTCGGTGTGGCGGGCGAATACGTCACCCACAGCCTCGATCGTTCCTCTCAAAACCATGTGACAAAACCGGGTGGGAATCGCACTTCAATGAACTTTTGCCGAAATACTTGTTAGTGTCACTTCATTGACTTGGTACACAAACGGGTCGGGTATGGAAATACAAAACTAACCACAACGCTCTTTGTCTCCATGCTATGTCACAGTTTCTGACGGTGTGTTTTAAAACTTCCGTTTCCACAGCAGATGAATGCATCATTTGTTTTTAGATAAATAGACTATATATCTCATGAGGGTGCAGTGTAATTTCCATAGACCAAAGGCACATCATATGTGTGTACATGAGATAACAAGTCGTTTTCCAGGAAATGTATGTGACCATCATAATCAATTTCTTACAACTCTCATCACCATATGTTTCATCTGTGTACACTAGTTGGCGAGTGTGTAGTTTTGGTTCGATTGAACATAAATGTGCAAGGGGATGTTTTCAAGCTACATTCGGAACTTAAATCTCTTCAGCTATGTGTGCACTTTTGACTTGCCATTGTATCTCATTCTATCTCATTCTATCCACTTTTTACCTCCTTGGTTTTTTGCCCATGAGCTCGTATCTTGCGAGTTCATAGTGGCCTGCAACGCAACAGCATGACATGTCACGGTTGAACCACCCTCTCGCGACTATACTCTTGTCATTCATAGCTCCCTTCTACTGATGTCTAATCCAGGCTCACTGAAAGAGCCCCCCTCTACTGACAACATAGATGAATAGCATCCTATGTGCGAGGATGAGCTCAGAGCCAACGGAGAGCACGGTGTCTACGAGCTTGTTGATCTCTCCCTAGGGCGGATGGCAGTCAAGGCCAGGTGGGTACATTGTAAGAAAGTGAAGCCAAATGGCTCACTTGAGCCCTACAAGGTCTGCCTCATGGCCAAGGTCTTTCCCTAAGTTGAGGGTGTGGAATTTACAGATGCCTTTGTCCTTATCGCCCGTATGACCATAGCTTCTGCTTTGTTCAGCGTTGTTGCCTAACACGATCAAAAACTTCATCAGATTGATGTGGAAAACACATTCCTCCATGGTTTTCCCGACTAATTTTTCTGCGACTTCCCTCCCTTTTACACCTGTTTGCGCTGTCAATTGCGAGCGATATGCCTGACGTTTTTGCAGTAATAGCATGTTCGTGTGTCTCTCTTGTCGACGGCATCCACTTCCATCGGAGTTGAGGAGTCCGCTGACTTTTTTTTCATTTCCATGATAATTGTGGGTAGGAGGTGGCCAGCCATAGGATTCCTTGATCTGAGCGTCGTAGTCGATGCTGTCGGTCCTTTCTACTGTTGCAATCATCTATTGCAAGTTGTTCTAGATGCTAAAAAAAGCGATTGCTCATTTGATAACGTATTTGAGGCCGTTGTAGTGAAAAGAGAGTTCGTCGGGGGTGATGTCTGCTCCGACGATAATCTCCATGAATCTGCACATGGACTCTGCCATGTTGTTCTGCTGATGTAGGCGTTGGAGCTTGTAGCATGCGTCAGAATTCTCGTTTAGTCTTCTAAAGAGTGCAAGCATCACGTGTAAAAATTCATTCTAGTAAGTTGGTGGCGTCAGCGCGTCTTGCCATTGTGGGTTGATCTGCTCCAAGCGTAGAATGTCTGCGATCCGTGATGTGGCACAGGCACCTTGAGTCGTTGATGGTGCTCTGCCGATCTCCTCCTGCCATTGGATGGTCTTTAGGTCGGACCACCAACTTAACGTCGTGCCACACAAAACCGCAGCCGCAAGGTCAATTTCCCTTCGATCGTCATTGACCCCAACAGAGGTGAAGGACACCTCCAAACTCGTCAGCCACATCAAAACCGTTAGTTCTTTTGACTTTGTAGGATTGAACGGTTTTAGTCGAGTCAATTTTTTTTGGGGTTTGCTCGATATTTGGGAATTTTTCTCGACGAGAACCATTTCGCTTTTGTGCTTGCATTACAAAAAAACCTCTATCACGACATTGAATTGTTGGAGCAGGTGGTTGTTGACTCCCTTGAGTGTGGAGGTCGTATTTTCCAGTCCCTCATTTATCCGCGCTTGTCGTCCAATGCCACCTATACGCCTTATGGTCAATGTTGAAGCAGTTGGTAGGGGCAACTGGTTCATTGACGAACGGTCCATGCCCGGATTCGTCGCCGAGGCCGTAGGGATTATTCATCGCCAAATTCGTTGCGAAAGACCTGCTAGTGGTAGTTTGTTGCGCTCGCTCGCTTCACGTCGTAGTCGTGAAGTCAGCAAAGTCTTGACATGCGAGATACGCTGATGAATTTTGCGGGATAGTCCTGCGGATAAGTAAAGTAGTTAGATGCATCTCTAGCATCGCTGCGTTCTGATACCAACTGTTACGCCGAACGGAGCGTACATGGTCAACAGGTAGAAGTTACGAGGCAAAACATGATTTAGAATGTGGTACACTTGAGGAATTTGTAACTAGCAGTAAGTGTACTTGGATGACAAGTGTTGAAATGATCGAACATACATGTACAAGTGTCGAGTTATGAATGAAGCATAGTCCTCGTCGTTGGGTTGAATGTCGAGCGATGCGTGCAGAGTCACGTCGTGAGTGGTCGGATTCAAGAAGGTCCACAGAGAAGTCGGGGGTCTTCGAGAATCGACGATGAAGATGCGAGATTTATTTGTATAGATCCAGATTCGTCGTGAAGCGTCCAGAAGTTGGCCAAAAGGTCGTGACACGTTTGTTTGTAGGTTCGCGAGAGTGGTCGAAGCTGTCAGAAGGTTGAAAAAATATCCAGTGGGGGCGGGGTAGTTGGTCGGTTTGCCCTCGACCGTCGGAGTGAATATCGTGATCCTTGCGACGCGATGGGTTGTTTGAGGAATAACATAAATGCCCACTCGAGAAGATTAGGGACTCGTGTACGTCTGGTTTGTATCATTATACTGGAACTTGTTTTCGGGGAACCGCTGTGTTTTGCGGATGTGACATTTTAGGTGTGTGCTAGTCAATAGTCTTTAGGCGACAATATGATTTTTTTCTTGGCCGTAAATCTCATGCTGCTCAAGATCCTCACAGATTCAACTCACCTCATGTTGCGGATGTAATGATAGGTTTAATATGGAGCAGAAGTCCCAAATTATGTGAATAATGAGCGGAGATTTGATGTGTACCTTCCTTTGACGCTTGGCTGGCGTTATTTGCGGTAGTGTTTGTGTCTCTGAGCAAATTCAGAACATTTGCGGTTGTTTTTTAACACAGATATTCTCACTTTGGTTCGTCACGGAATTGTCGACCTCCTCTGGACACATAATTGTTTTGAATTGAATTTCCAAACGCTTGATGGAAACCATCTGTGTTTCATTTGCATGCTTTTATCATGTTGGACCAAGATAAGACACGTCCAAATTTTTTACGACCGAGCAACTACATACCCACCATGTCCATAATTTAAAATGGCATGCCGGCACCTACTAAATTAGGCACAGCACGCCAAGTATGGACTAAATTAAAGCTACGATATCCACAGGTTGAAAAAAAGAAATGATGTATCCACAAAAAGGCTATGGCGTCGTTGTGTGGAATGTAGCGTTTGAATGCTGACGTCACCATACTGCTCGAACAATGAAAAACACCACTTTTGAGGTGTTTTTCATTGTTCAAGGAAGGGGTTTGTGTGGGATATGTGTGGAGTTTGCGTGGGGTTTGTGTGTGGGGATGTGCTGGGCCCCGATAGCGCGGGGCCTAGCAGATGCCCGCGCAAAAAAAAAAAAACCCTCAACCCCGAATGTAAAGAGGTGCTGGGTTTGAAAGTTGTTTTGCAAACCAGGGGTGGTTTGTGTGGCATGAAAAAGAGTCCAAATTTTGAAATGGGTGTTTTCTCTCGATCGCGATGGAGGGGTGACCGTTTTGTTTTCTTCTGTGAAAACCCTCTATTACGATGTAGGGTTTTGTTTTTTTCGTGGGCTCCATCCGTGCAAAGCATACAAACCCTAGATCGTAGTAGGGGGTTCGCGCATCGGAAAAATAGAAAGGGTCATCTCTCCATTGCAATCTTGCAAGGGAGTGACGGTTGCGATTGAACGATGGTCACATGACCCTCTTTGCCATGCTCAATCAGCGCAGCATGTGGCTGATCGAGCATGGCGAGTGAGGGCCGGGTCCGTGGTTTCTTTTGGAGGAGGGGTATACCTCTGAAAAATGTGGATTCGCGGGTGTCCTAACTTAATAGTGAGCGTGGTATGTGTATCCGAGCTATTACACCCAATTGTTTACTGAGGCCTTGAACCGACGCTCTGATTTTGATTTTGATTCTATGTGTCGGGGGCGGGACGCGACGCGACGAAGTCGTTCGCGAGAGCCCGCAACCGTTGCCAAATCCGCCAAAGGGAGTGGCGAAGAAAAACCAAAAATCAAATGAGACCCGCCGATTTCTCCCGTTTTGGAGGTGATTTTGGCCTACGTGGCATCGTTCCCACAATCTGGGTAACGTCCTATTGGCGGAAATAACAAGAATCAGACGAAATGCCTGTGATGTTGATTCTAATGCAAAACGTAATTTAGGATATTATTTTACAGAAACGGAAGCAGCATCCACGGTCAAAACTACTCGCTTTTCTTGCCGACGGCCAGAGAATAATTTCCGGTTTGGATGAGCCGTTGCGTGTGCAAGTCGATGCACCCTTGCGTCGCGCAGCAAACATCGACGTTCTCCCGAAGAATCAGGGATTTTCTCCATCAACATCGGAAAGCATGACGCGCGAGATTAATGGAGTCCTACTTGATTTTCCTCTGATTCGAACCACTTCTCTCCTACTCGAAGAATCATAGAAGAATGTGATTTTGAGAGGGAAATGTATGGAACCCTGGAATCAAAATCAAAATCATGACGTCGGTTCAAGGCCTAAGCTTACTGTGGAGAGTCGCCCGGCGGGCGACTCTCCACTTTTGAGTGTCGCCCCAAAAGCAAATTGTGTTAAGCGTAACGCAGAAACCACCTCTGTGGTATCTTTCCCGAGTTTGGCACGCGTACAGCCGATTCGGACTCAACATGAGCCGCTGACCACAGTTCGTGTCGTGTAGTTAACGCCTCCACGGTTTGATGTGTGACGTGGGGTTTGTCAACCAACCAGCATTATGAAGGGTCGTCGTTGGACAAACCCTACGTCACACGTCAAACCGTGGTGACATAAAATTGCTTTGACGTCCCGGCACACGGTTGCCGAGGCCAGTGCGATAAGCAGTTCCAACGTCAACTCACCATCGTATTGGTAGCGAATTCTCCGCAGCCGTTCTTCGCACGAGCCCACTGGGCATGCCTAGGAAAAGACGAGTTGGCCGAGGAGAATTCAATTGAAGGAATGTTTTGAGAACGGCACAAACAAATGTCACATATTTACAGACGTGTATAATGAGGTGACTTTTTGGAGGAGCATGCCCAAAGGTCGCTTTATCGGAGGGGTATGTAAAAGGTCACTTTTTCGGACGGGCATGCAGAAATGTCACTTTTCTACGGTGGCACGCAAAACGGTGAACACAGAAACATCACTTTTTGAAAGAGCATAAAGAATGTCACTATCTTTGTGCGTGGGCCATGTCAACGCACATTTCATCGAAACAATGTAACAAAATAATTATCCATTTCTTCGGTCTCTCTCTTAAAAAAATCAGAATGCGACCATGTGGTGCAAACTTGAGATCTCACGGATAATGTTTCTGGGTTGACAAAATGGGATCTTCATTAGGAGCTCACACCACTTCTTGCTCGCTTCAACTTGCCCTTCCTAATATTGGCTTGTGGAATTAAATTGTGTGGGAAACAAAACAAATGACACACTTCTAAAAGGGCAATAAAAAGTCACTTTTCTTATGTTCGCACAAGAATGTCACTTTTCTAAGAAACACACAATTATATCATTTTTTGTGTACATGTAAAAACAGGCACAGTAACACGGAACAATATTTTTAATCATTTGGTGGATTCTACAACCCATCATTCATCCTTTAGTGTATCTTTGTGTGAGGTCCTAAACGTTTTTAATAATGCATGGGAGTCCTAAGCTTGGGGAGCTCAATGATGGTTACATGCATGAAATTATGTCGTATACCAGCATATGTTAAGAAATTGCACATCATACAATTGTTTTGTTCAAACCATTGACTAGACGTTGTGCCCTGTGATAGTCAACTAAGACATTGGGATACATTGAACTTAAATAATTGTGTACTTTCCATGTGTGTGCAAGCATGCATCATTGTGCACATGGCCTTTGATTACCTTCTCATTGGACTACAAATGACAGAGTGCATAACAAGCAACTAACACAGCAATAATCACACTTGGGGTCACATTGGTCAAGCATCTAATGGAGGTGCCCACACGCAAGTCAACTGTATAGGTCAATAGAAGGGCTCGTTCAGCCTAATAATATTACCATAGCAGTCTTTACTATCTTTCCAATTACCGTTGCTCTATTCGTCGTGAATGCATGATAGCTATGCGTCATTGTCGTGCCTCTCACCGTTGCGCATGAAGTGTGCCATCCTCAAAACTAATTATGCGCCCATGCTCTCCAACACTTCCCCTCAAACCCACACTTGCATTGCCTCATCTTCGCCCATGTGTTCGCTGTTGCGCCATCACTCTCACGACCCTTCCAAAATGGCCCTCAGCATGCAACGGTTGCGTCCATTGTCCATTGCCACTCGTGAAACCTCCATCATAGTTTGCCAGTTGTGACTACACTGACGTTGACGGTACACCTACCAAAGCTACATCCAATGCTTGCTGCACACTCACCACATCGTGTTCGATGGTTGACTCATCGGCGGCATGCTACACCTCCACATCACGTTCATGATCTTCACCTCCTTGTCCTTCCATTCTTTCGTGTTGTGCGTGGACTTGTTCTCTCCCCGACCGCTCCTCTTAGATCTTTGTTATGATTTCTTGGACCCAAAAAGCATGCATCTTCATAAGCGAATCACCGTGGTGGTAAGGGGGACGGATAAAGTGATCAGCTACTGAACATGAAAGCATTCACGATAGTGAAGTCAACACAAACATGATATGGCAAGGGAATGATATGCAAAACAGG
Organism: Penium margaritaceum; assembly: GCA_023375785.1. NCBI lineage: Eukaryota > Viridiplantae > Streptophyta > Zygnematophyceae > Desmidiales > Peniaceae > Penium > Penium margaritaceum. The sequence continues at coordinate 37,164 of SZWC01007190.1, read as the reverse complement.
TAGCACACATGGTCATAATGCTTTAGGTAATGGAATGAAATACGTTTTGCGGTATATGACCTTGTAGCATAGACTCTTGTCAAATCTTTAATTTGTATAGCAAACCGCTTCATCGCAAAGAGGAACAAAATGGGAAACATGATCGGATATATCAGGTTTTGTGCATTCCTTAGTCAGTCTTCAACCATGGTCTTGAGGTGGTTGCACCCAACAAGACGTGCCTTGTTTGTCATAATGCGTGGAGACGATGACAGTGTGGTGGACATTCTAGTTGCTGATGTGGTTGTTTCTATAGCTACCGTGGGCACTACTCTTGCTGTGGGAGTTGTTGAAGTAGAAACATCTCCGGTTGTAGCTCCTCTACGGCGTCGACCTTGGTGTCATGTTTATTCCTCTGCCATTGTAGCACTCCCTGTTGGAAGGCTCCCATGTGGTTGACACAAGGGACAGTCATGCTCCACATGACCTTGTTGATTGCAAATAAAGAACCTTCTCTTCATATTTTATTTTGCCTTCTTTGCTTCCTTACGTGCTATGGCTAGTCTCCTAGGCTCATTCTCCTCCCTTTACAATGCGGCAAAACCATCTTTGGAGCTCACCAGAGTATATCTGCTTCTAGGACGATGCAAGATGTGTTGGATGGCATACATCCGTACCACCATACATCTATACCTTCTTTTTGACCAGGTGTAATAGGTAAATCACCGCATGAACACAAGGAAATAGGTGCTCCTGATATAACATAACATGTGCATCTCATGTCCTCAAGGTCCACAATGAGCGGTTTTGAACCATGCTTCTTCCAAGTGACCAGAGCTTGACATCATGGGGCCGCCTCATTCATCAATAGATATCCAAAACTAACTCCAAGCTTTTTTTGTACATTTCATGCACTTTTGATGTAAGCTCTCCAGTGTCCGCCTTAGCTTCTCGACGACGCTCACACACTACATTTTGCCAGTATTCTGAGATCCCTACAAAACAATGGAAGGGAGGAAGGTTGGGAGCTCCCCTAATGGAGTTTAGAATCTCCAAAATGTTAGCGATGACATAGCCATAACGAGTGAGCGGAAAAGTGTAAAATGCTCGAATGCTCTGGAGACAATCCCTCATGTGCTCTTCAGCCACGTCCATGGACATACTCAAGTGCTTTTAGACTCAATTCCTGCATCTCCTTCACATTTTTCTCCCACTCATCAATATTTTATGCATGCACAAGCTTTCAAAAGACCCTTAATGCTGCCACCCAAAAATTATCCCTCACGTTCTTCCCAAAATGCCATGCACAGTGAGCATGTTTCACTTTTGGCAGCTCATCCCGCAAAACATGAATGATGCCAGCATGTATGTCCAACACAATCATTGTAACCTGGTTGTGCAGAAGCTCAAATTCCTCCCTAAGCTTCTTCATAAACCATTTCTAGTTTTCCTGATCCTCACCGAGAACGAATGCCATCATTAATGACACTTTGTGGTTGTGAGCATCCACGATGGTCGCCACTACTCCATCTTCACTTCCCTTTAAGAAAGTCCCATCCACTGTGAAAAAAAAAACTCCCACAGTCCAACACCTTCTTTGCCACACCAGGCTAATGAAGGAATGATTGAAATGCTCTTCCACAATCTCAGCCTCTCCCAAAGCATCTTCTTCTTGTTGACGAATTTGCATGACATATAGATGGTGCAGGTATATTGATAGACCATATGCACATGGAGATTGACGGTCCTCATGCATATGCATATTGACAGTCCACATATGCATTTGCACGTTGACAGCCCATATGCACATGCATATACATATGCTTATGGAAAAATCATATACATATTCAGATGGATAGGTATATGCATATGCATACACATATGCATATGCATATGGACAGAACGTATACATATCCATATGCATATGCACATGCACATGGACGTTCACAGTCCACAACCATATGCATATGGATGTCCATATGCATATGCATATGCATATGCCCATGTTGCCCTCGACCTTCGACCTTTTTTCAAAAGGTTGAGGTCGCAAGGTTGACTCATGATTATGGGTTGCAACCCTGACTTTTGAGGTCGCATCGCCCTCACTACGGCAGACTGCGGCGAGATCCATACCGTTTTGCACCTGTCGGAAAGCGGAAGGGAGCTCCTGGCAATTCGTTTTGGACCCATCACACCCATGAGGAACTCTGCTGTTGCTGCTCTAATGGCTGCTACTACTATTACGACTAGTGCTGTTGTTGCTGCTAGCTATTGTTCGGCAAGAAGCTGTAATAATTCTGACGACAGAACGTCGGGAGATGAGGTATGGTTAATCAGGGCCATTTCATACACTGGTTTTTTAGTGTGTGCCTTCAGTGTGTTCTCTTAGAAGGGAGTAGCTTACACCAATCCTTACACTCTTTTCATAGTATATGCGAAGAGTGTAATTTTTCTTATATGGCGAAGAAATCTGTTCTTAGAATGGACTCCAGTGCGTGGGGTTAGTGCATATGGCAAGTGCGCTTAGGCACCATACAAAATTACACTAAGAGCGCACTCTCTGCGCTCATTTGTCTCATATGTCAAAGAAAACGTTGCTTTTCTTCCTATATGGCCGAACAATTTTCTTCTTGAGAAGGACCTCAGTGCGTGGGGCTAGTGTATGTGGCAATTGCGCTCAATCACCATATAAAAATACAATTTCTCATATGTCCTAGCACACCATCCATTTTGTCTCATATGGCAAAACGTTTCTCTTCTTAGGAAGGACCCAAGTGCGTGGGCCTAGTGTATGTGGCGAGTGCGCTTGGTGTCCATACAAAAATACACTAAGAGCGCACTCAGTGCGCTACTTTTTCTTATGTGTCCTAGAGAATCCTGTTTCTTTGTCTTATATGTATAGATAATTCTCCATTGACATGGATTTTATAGTGTGGAGCTAATGCATGACATTTGGCATTTTGCAGGTCCATATTCATGAAATGAGACATTCGAGTTTTCAATATTTTGTGTCATATGATTTTTCTCAGCTGATATGATTGAAAGAATGAAATGTGTGTTTTTGCTACTTTTGAAACAAACTTTTGTTACAAAGTTTTCTCCATGTGTCTCATAAACATTGTGTTCACAATGCAATTTTGGGGAAAATCATTTCGTGTTTGAAGAGATCCTTCTTCTTTGATTGAACATTTTTTATATGCAGCTTCAATGTTTTTTGTCTGGTTAAAGTGGAAAATTCAGATTCATCTAAAGGACGTAGAAAAGGAAGTAAAGCTGTTCTCAATATATCTAGGAAATGAAGGAACAAATCGTCTACGAAGTCTTTTATCGCTTTCGCTATTGAGATCGTCCGCTTGAATTGTTGATGTGAAATGGTCATTGGAATGCCGCTTGTTTTATCGGTCCACGTCATCCTTGACGACCGACTACTCGCAGAAAATCGTATGTCAAAATGGCTCGACCTGTTTCGTCGCTCCAGTACTCACAAGACGGTCTAGAGGGGCGCCCCAGTGTACGGGCGTAGTGTATGTGGTAAGTGTACTCATATTGAGTGTGGAAGTGCACTTATCATGCACTCAGTCTACGGCCCATAGATACCAAATGCATGTACTAATTGGTAACATTTCTCGGTTGAAAAAACAAAACCTTGGCGTTTGTAATGAAACATTACAGGAGTACAATCATGAACCTAAATGATGTGAAGTTTGGAACCGTGACTGCCTTGTGTAAGGGGGTCCCTCGCCGTCGACGGTGACATCGCAGTCCAAGATATCAAGGACGAAAAATTGCAGGCATGTGTGGCTCGACTTTATGATAGATTGCACGTCTTTTTGAGTGTGAAAGATGGATTGAAATAGAGAGTCGACTTGTCGTCTTTAAATAAACCACTCATGAGAGAAGTTCTGATTTGTTGCCAGAATCGGTTTTACATTGCAGATGGACAGACAGTCTGGAATGACGATAAATGTATGAATGATAAGTTGACGTTCGATTGACCGGACGTCACGCAATATCGGTTATTCGCAGATGAAGCATAAAATTCTTCTGGTACAGCAACCGTCAACTTTTTGTCGGAGATGTACGAATTTTCTCACATACATGAAATGATTTCCGTCAGGAGAAGCAGATGGTTTCTAGCTTCGGACAAAAGAAGTTAACATCTGTACGTAGCGATCCTCTAATAGCAGAACGGGACTTTCTTATTGAAAAGTTGTTTGTTTCAAACCCCATATCATCTAGGTTTGCGCCCTTCTGACATCCATTTTCCAAAAAAAAACTGCAAAGGTTTGCTTCTAAAACAGCTGATCGTTTGCACACTGAGTGCGTGATAAGTGTACTTCATCACTTATTCCGCGTGCACTAACCATATGCACTACCCCCATACACTGGGGGGGCCTACTAGACCACCCTCCGAGAATTTAAGCGACGTATCTGGCGTGGTATGTCGCACCAGCAACAGTGTCGCGAATAGAATAGACCGGCGGTTCAATGTCAGGAGACGGTCGTCAAGTCAAACCACCACCTTGTTGCTTGCGGGCGATTCAGATAGCTAGTACGTGAAAGTCGGTGTGTAATCCGGATAAAAATTGAAATATGGACATACCAACATGGGAAGATCAGCGGATAGACATACGTCCGAAAGATAAGTCTAGCAGTCAAAGGCTACATTAACCAAATAAAAACATTGTTGAAGCTATAATACGTTTCCATTTAATATTTACAGAATGTATCTCCTTACAAATAACGTCCAGAAACATATGATTGGACAAACAATTACAACAAAACTAGGCAATGAGAAACATGGGGATGGATTTGTTACTTAAATCAGTTTGAAAAACAAGAAACCTTCCACACTAATTTTTTCTAGTTCTATCATTTAGATATGAGGAAAAATTCCATGTAAACTATGCAAAAACGAGGGCATCTTCTCCCATAAATATCTACCCTAAACAAGACAAGAATGCACCTTTTGAAAAATATGATAGCTATTTCTTCCAACGAGAGTATGTTCTATTTAAGACATTACTGCACTAATTTAAACAATACTATGTTTGTTTGGTGAGATACTTAGATTTCCAAGTACAATTAGTTGAATACACCAAGGGTAATTCAAGATAATTTTCTGATCATGTAGGAAAAAAGGAAGATTGTGCTGAAATGTGTAAATGTACACATGAGAGAGAGAGAGAGAGACAGAGATAGAGAGAGAGATTGAGAGGTAGAGGGAGGTATATATGTATATATATATAGAGGGAGAGAGAGAGAAAGAGAAAGAGAGAGAGAGAGAGAGATAGAGAGAGAGAAGGATAGATACATAAAGATAAAGAGGGATAAAGAGGAGAGAGAGGGAGAGAGAGAGAGAGGTTTAGTGTGCACTGTTCAAGCGCACTAGTTTTTTAGTGCATGGTGTTGGTGCATGGTTCTGGAGCGCACTAGAAGCGCACACTAAAAAGTGAGTGCATGATCTGACCACCATTGGGCATATATGATCCATATGCATGTGGACTCTACATATGCATATGCATAAGCATATCTTCTTATGCATGTGAACTGTCCATATGCATATGCATTTGCTCATATGTATGTGAATTGTTTATACGCATATGCATATGCATATCGATTGTCCTTATGCATATGCATATGGATGTTGCCAATCCATATGCATATGAATATACAAAAGAACACTCCATATGCAAATGATCATCTACGATTCACATGCATATGCATATGAATATTAACATTCCATCTGCATATGCACTTATACATGCATATGGAAATTCTAGGTGCATATGCATTTGCAAAGGCATATGTACATGCATATGCATATTGACGATCCATGTGCATATACTCTATTTGTAAAGCTGGTGTGTAACCGTATATTTTGCGAAACGTACTCGTAATGCAAACATGCAGGCACAATTGTTGACGCCGTCAACTGACATGCACACAGATGTGCGTCTCCCCCAAACTCCAATCTCCCCCCCGGACTGACGCCCCCCTAGCTTGCCAGGTGGTCATGCAAACCGTAGTGGGTGGTGTTTCGTTCACACTTGACGGCTAAAAGCGCCGGTCTCCATGTGAATTCTCTTATGCGGAACGCAGGACAAGGCCATACAATGAATTCCCTGATGCCCCCCTCCCGCGCTGTTGACCAGCGGGACCTCTAGGTGCCAGTGCACATGTGCGTTTCCACCTTGAGGCCAATTTTGAGTTGATGCGATTGACGATCCGACATTGATTTCTACCACAAACGTCTGTCTTCGACTCAAACACTGCTATCCATGGGGATGTGCATACACATATGCATTATGAAACCCCATATGCATATGCATATGGACCGTGCACATGCTTTAAGAGGGTGGTCAACAGAGGGGGTGGGGGAGTGGACCTCATGGTATGCACTGCCCGAAAGCGAATTCGTAAGCACAAGTATATGCTACTGGAAACACACATGCATATGTAAGGTGCATATGCATCGTGCAAAAGAGTATTTTGTGGCAAATGAATTGTCACAGTCCACTTCTATATGTATACGCTTATGCATAGTAACAATCCACTTGCATATCAAAATATGGATATGCTTGCAACAAGTCTTAGTGCAGGGAGAGGGGAGGAGGCGAACATACTACATGAATGGAGGGCCTGAAAAGGCCTCATGCCTTTTCAGAATCTCATAGGAAATCTTAAAGTACACGTTTCCTCGCAGATCATGCTATTTAGTACGGGACCTTCACTCCTACTTTGGCCTCAGCAACGTGTCGTAGAGCGTTGATTTGCGTCTTGATGTCGGCATGCATCGTGCCTGCGACAAGCCAGGCCACAAACTCCGTACATTGTGAGTGGTGTCTCTTTGTTGTTGTTGGTGCACACATACACTTTGTGTTGAGTTCGACCACCTGCCATAACTTCGTCTTTGCATGCAATCTGATCCTGATGTAGAATGGAAATTGGTTCTTCGCATACGCATTGCTGAAATTTGATGTGAATTACATGGTGTTGGACGTGCAACAAAATATGGAAGAACATACAACAGAATCCAGCCGAATATTATAACGTCACTTATCCCTACATCCTTCCCCACTAAAAGCCCTTCACCCTATGGTTGCTCCCTTAACCCGATGTTGCCCGTTCTCCACATGTCCCACCCATTTCATCCTTATTGAATAAACATGGTACAATGTACAATCATGCACATCAAAGAAAGTCACACCCTATGCACATTAATAGTTTATATGCATATGTATATGCATGCGATCTGTCCATGTGGAAGTATGCATGTGGAAAATCAACCGTTTACCTCTCACCCTTCACACACCACGAGTTCTTGCTTGCAGCAACCCCAAAATCGTTTAAAGCATCTTTCTTTGTTACGAATGTGTCCCCTAAGGAGATCCCACATTCTTCTCGGTATCGTCTTAGTGGACTTCCATGGCGTATGTCCATCATTGGTTTCGTCCATGCAGCATTCACCACATTACATCCCAGTGAAACTGGCACGCGGGCAACCGTGGTTGATGCGACACTTGGTGACACAAAGATATGACATGTACCTTTTGCATCTAAAGGGTCATTGATCGTGCCATGTGCTCGTACTGAAACATCTTGACTTACGAAACCATTCCCCTCAGAGTCAACATCATGCACTGACAGTCCGCCTTCGTTCGCAGTCCTATGCTGGTCCTCAACGTGATCCCCTCCATCCGCCCTACTACTTCCTCCATGAACCGCGTCGTTGTGTTAATGTCCCCCTCATCACCCTCTCCAATCTCCTCACAATCATGATCACTCCCTTCAAGTACGGAGTCCATTTCAGTCATACCTACGTGAAATAGTTTTGCATTATTTTCCACGTCGGTCATGATGGCTTTTTGCCTGCATGGTCCACACAATGTAGAAGAGGTGAAGGGAAGAAAAAAGGACGGATTTGACACATGTGCATGCATATGAATGCATGTTCATGTATGCACACATAGAATTCAAGGGAACCTTCGGTTCCATACGTGTATGGATTGACCAAATCGATATGCATATACAGTTATGCATACATATACATTGTAGTGTTGCTCTCGACCTTGGACCCATCATGTTGGGTTGAAGGTCGGGCAATCGACCACGACCCAGTGACGAGGTCGCCCGCCTCGCCAAAACCTAGCAAACAAATAAGTGGGGGACTTGGCGGACGGGGTGATCAAGCCCAGGACTTGTGGCCCCCTGCTCCATAATGAAGTTTGCAAGATTTTAATTCCATTATGAGAGGTTTTTTCTTTCCATTTTTATGTTTTTCTTTGTTGGCTTGTGATTTCACAAAGTAATAAGAGGGCAGAATAAGGCTTTCCCCCATCCACACTTCCACTCTCCTCCCAACACCCCACCTCCCTCCTCGCCTCCCCATTCCCATTTCCGCCAACCCCCATCCACCCCCACTCCCGTTCTTCTTCCAACCCTCCTCCCCCTCCTCCTCGTCCATTGCCCAGTCTTCCTCCTCCCCCACTCTACACTCCTCCAATGCCCAATCCTCCTCCTCTTCCCCCTTGTCCTCGTCCTTCCCCTCCTCCTCCTCCACTGCCCACTCTTCCTCCCCCACCACCCCCCTTCTCCTCCCTCCTCCTCCACCTTCTCCTCCTTCTCCTCCTCCTCCCCCACTGTCCCCTCCTTTTCCTCCACTACCCAATTCCTTCCTCCTCCTCTTCCTCCTCCTCATCCTCCTCCTCCACTGCCCACTCCTCCTCCTCCTCCACCTCCTCCTCCTCCTCCTTCTCCTTCTCCTCCTCCTCCTCTGCCCACTGCTCCTCCTCTTCCACTGTCCAATCCTCCTCCTCCTCTACCCCCTCTACCTTCTGCTCCTCGTCCTCCTCTTCCTCATCCTCCTCCTCGACTACCCACTCTTCCTCCAATGCCCACTCCTCCTCCTCCTCCACTCTTCCTCCTGCTCCTCTTCTTCCTCTTCCACCTCCCCCTCTTACTCTTCCCCCACCCCCCCTCCTCCTTTTCCTCCACTACCCANCCTCCTCCTCCTCCCCTCCCCCCTCCCCCTCCTCCTCCACCTCCTCCTCCTCCTCCTCCATTGCCTGCTCCTCCTCCTCCTGCTCATCCTCCACTGCCCACTCCTCCTCTTCCTTCTCCACTGCCCACACCACTTCCTCCTCCACCCCCTCCTCCTTTTCCTCCTCCTCTTCCTCCTCCTTCACCGCCCAATCCTCCACCTCCTCCTCCTCCTCTTCCTCATCATCCTCCACTTCCCACTCCTCCTCCTCCTTCACTGCCCTCCCCTCCTCTTCCATTGGCCACTCTTCCTCGTCCTCCTCCACCTCCTCCACCCCCCCTCCTTGTCCACTACCCACTCCTCCTTCTCCTCCTCCTCATCCTCCTCATCCTCCTCGTCCTCCTCGTCCTCCTCGTCCTCCTCTTCCTGCAACTCCGACAACTCCCCCTGGTCCTCCTCCTCTATTGCCCCCTCTCGCCTTTCTCTTCCTGGTCCTTCTCCTCCACCTCCTCCTCCTCCCTCTCCTCCTCCTCCTTCTCCTCCCCCCCACTCCTCCACCTCCTCCTCCTCCTCCACCTTCTCCTCCTCTTCCACCCTTCACGCCCCCCTTGTCACCCGCACTCAACCACCCCTGTTCCTCGTCCTCCTTCTTCCTCATTGCCCCTCCTCCCTCCTCGTCGCCCACTTTCACCTCTTTGGCCGGGGTCACCCCCAGCCTTGCCTCGTTCCTTAATTTATTCCCAATCACCCCAAATTCATGCACTACTATATCTGTGTACACCACACATGTTTCTGTACTCGTAGATTCCAAGTACCTTCCTTGTACTCACCCATACGTTATGGAAACTTCCATAGAATGTTCCTAGTCAGATTGGAGGACAAAGTCACATACTGAAGTATCTTCCATGTAATGTGTGCATGAACTTCCCCGTAAAGAGCTTTTAAAAGAATTCCTTTTATGTAAATGCTATCATAATTACTTCTATAAAGTTTTTACTCCTTGTACACATCTGTATGAGACAAGTGTATGACGGAGTGCATCACTAAACAAGTGATGTTATGTTGAAATAATACATTTATGTACATGATCTCATATAACCTATATGATTTCTCTCTTCTTTTTACACAAGTGTACTTTTGTATGCCACCATCATATAGAATTCTGTTCACTCCCTCATACAATCCTCTCATGCACTTCCACTTGACGGGGGGGAGGGGGGGAGGTTGGAGTCGAGAGAAGGGGGTCCAAATGACAAAAGTATATGAGACAAGTGTATGAAGGAGTGCATCACTAAACAAGTGATGTTACGTTGAAAGAAAACATTTGTGTACATGATCTCATATAACTTGTATGATGTTTCTCCTCCTTGTCCACAAGTGTAGTTATGTATGCTTCCATCATATAGAATTTTGTTCACTCCCTCATACAATCCCCTTTCACACTTTCCATTTGACGGGGGGGGAGGGGAGGAAGGTGGATTTGGTTGAAGGGGGTCCTAATGATGAAAGTGTATGAGACAAGTGTATGAAGGAGTGTATCATTTAACAGGTGACGTTACATTGAAATAATCTATTTGTGTACATGATCTTATATAACTACCATGAAGTCTTTTCTCCTTGTATACAAGTGTATTTTCGTATTCTCTGTCATAACAATTTTTTTTCACACCCTCATACAGTCCCCTCATACATTTTCCACTTGATGGGGGGACCAAGGGAGAGTCCAAACGAGAGAAGTCTACGAGGCAAGTGAAAAAAGGTGTTTATCACTGAAGAAGTGATGATACTTTGAAATAAAACAATTGTGTACATGATCTCATATGACCTATATGATGTTTCCCCTTCTTGTACACAAGTGTACCTTTCTATGTCGCTATCACACAAAAATCTGTTCACTCCCTCATACACTCCCCTCATACACTTTCCACTTGATGGAGGAAGTTGGGAGGGGGTGTCAAAAGACAATAGTGTATGGGGTAAGTGTATGAAGGATTGTATCACTCAACAAGTGACGTTACATTAAAAAAATACATTTATGTACATGATCACCTACCACTTCTCTGAAGTTTCACCTCCTTGTACACAAGTGTACTTTTGTATGTTACCATCTTATTATCTTTTGTTAAACCCCTCAAACACTCCCCTCATACATTTCCCACTCGACTAAGGGGGGAGGGGCCGGGGGAGGGGAGTCAAAGGAGGGGGGTCCAACTGAAAAATGTGTGTGAGACAAGTTTATGACAGAGTGCATTACTTTACAGGTAATATTACATTGAAATGATACATTTGTGTACATGATAACGTATCACTTCTATGATTCTACCCCTTGCACACAAGTGTACTTTAGTATGTCATTGTCAAACCTAATTTTGTTCCCTCTCTCATACAATCCTCTCATACACTTTTCACTTGAAGGGGGGGAAGGGGGTCAGATGAGGGGGGATCCAAACAGAAAAAGTGTACGAGGGAAGTGTATGAAGGAGTGTATCACTTAACAGGTGAAGTTATGTTAAAATATTTCATTTGTGTACATGGTACCATATAATGTGTATGAAGTTTCTCTTCCGTGTACACAAGTGTACCTTTGTATGTCACTATCATACAAAATCCGTTCACTCCTTCATACACTCCTCTCATACACTTTCCACTTGATGAGAGGGGGGAGAGTGGGAGGGTCCAAAAGACAAAAAGGTATTAGGTAACTGCATGAAGGAGTACATCACTAGAAAATTGACGTTACAATGAAATAATACATTTTTGTACATGATTTCATACAACCTCTATGATGTTTCTCCTCCTTACACACGTGTACTTTTGTTCTTCGCTATCATACAAAAATCGTTTCACTCCCTTATACATTCCCCTCATACACCTTGTAGTTGATGGGGGAGGGGGGAGGTGGAGCAGGGTTCAAAAGACAAAAGTGTATGAAATAAGTATGTGCAGGAGTGTATCAACAAAAAAGTGATGTTAGATTGAAATAGTACACTTGTGTACATGATCACCCACCAATTATGTGAATTTTCGCCTCCTTGTACACGTGTAATTTTGTATGTCACTGTCGTACAAAATTCTGTTCACTCTCTCATACACTCACCTCATACAGTTCCCACTTGATGGGGGGTGGAGGAGGTGGGGGGGG